>KK114152.1:555841-585253 GCA_000611955.2 Stegodyphus mimosarum | reverse complement strand
TTATAGGATGTACCTTCTCTCAGGTTGTCTTATTTTCATTTTACTTCTTCGTCCTTGTTCTCGATTTCATTAGAATTTCTCGAATGAAAACCTGACTAGTTTTGTTTGTTAAACGTGCAATTCTGGAAATGTTTCATTTAAAAGTGGTTTTATTCATCACCTGCATGTTACTCAAATCTGTAGTATACCGGACAGGATTATTATAAAGAAATATACTTTTATTTAAGACAAGTTTCGTCAGATGCGTAATTAATTTACCCTTCAATGTATGCATATTCTTCACTCGATATTGACCTACATTTGAATGAATACTCTGAATACACAGATATTAATTCGTCAGAAACAGCTTGATACATAATGAATATAATTGAACGAAAAATAAATCCAGATAACAGCTAGGATTCACTGAGAAAGCTTCTTTACGATTGTTCTAAAGTTGTCATCTCTGCAGAGATTGTAGAGGACACTAGGTTATTTTAAGTGGAAATAAGAAAAATGTGAAATGCCTTTACGGGAACCCGAACCTAGACCTCTTGAATAAGCGCCGAGTGTGCTACCTTTACACCATGAAGGAGAGAGAAAATACCTTATATACTCCCCCTTTTAAAAGGAGACTGGCGATTAAGGGACTTATTCGCCAAATACTGATGGTGACGAATTATAGTCCATCAACTTTCAGTTCTGGCGCTATTTGTAGAGTCATTAGGCTTTGTTTGAAGCAAGAGAAGTGAAAAACGTGCAGTGCCTCGCCAGGAATCGAACCCTGAACCTCTGGAATACGCGTCGAGTGTGCTTCCAGTTACACCACGAAGGCAGGATAGAAGGAGGAAGTTATTGCCTTATAAGATGAGAGATTAAAAGAGAGCTCACTCGGAGATAAAAAGAGAACTTACATCTTGCAGCACACTGGAAGATGTAAGTTCTCTTTAAATTTAAGGAAAATGTAAAGACAATTCTCTGATACTCTAAAAGTTCTTTCTGTTACTCGCAATATCTCTTGTTGTGACTTATCTCACTTGTCTAAGATTAACATCAGAATAAGTTCACAAAATTCATCATGGCATGGAGTGAAAGATTTCGCCTATCGTTGGCAAGAGCCTTGAGCACCATACAGGTGACCGCAAAACTCTGATCAGTTCTGCCCCCAGTTTTGATGGAGAGCACTCCGGGCGAAGGGAGGACGGGTACGAGGATCTTCCACCACTCTTCTCCTATCACCAACCTTACGAGAGGACTTTCAGCTCGCCGCGTATTTAGAGTGTCCCCATGTCGCATGGATACTATACGTTTACAAACAGCCATGTCTTCTCCGGCATTCGAAACCGGACCCTTCGGTACGGCAGTCAGTGTCGCTAACCATTAACCCCATTGAGCGGCCGCAACATAATGGTTAGCGATGGCCAGTGGGGGTAATGGTTACTTTGTTTCTTTCTCCAGCATGACTTATTTTCAGTTGTGCCCATTTTTTTTCCAATTTTTCAAGACTATAAATTGTATCTCCCAGCTAATAATACACAAAAGTGAAATATGTTTTGTTGATTTGTTTGATGTTCTGTTATTGTGTAAACGGTAGTATACAGATCAGCATGTAATTCTATAAGAAAATACAAATTGGCTTCAATTAAAAATAGATATTCCAAAATACGGTGGTATTGCGGAAAAAAGTAAAGTAAAAATTAATAGAAAAAATTTAATAGGAAAAGCTAGTTGAAATAATTTTCGATAATTAATAGCAAATGTCAAAATATTTTCACAATATTTTTTTACATTCACCGTGGCACGAAGTTCATATTTTTGCGACTTTTCATCGAAGGAAAGAGCTGTTGCACCGAAAAGAATATTCCATGTGTTTACGTTTCATAATAGGCGTCGTTGCTGTATTACTGTGAGATATGTGACTTGCTGATGGCTTCATCAAACTATAAAAAGATAATATATTCGTAAAATTTAGATCATTTCTCAAAGCAAGATCAAAATCGGTGCACCACCGATGTCAAATCGTCGTGCCTAAGTGGCGTAATGATATTCGATGACAAATGTTTAATAAAATATCTCTTTGCCCAAATATTTTAGAAATTAACTTAATAGCCTGTTTATAGTTTTCTGGAGTAATTGTGTATTCTTTAACTCTAGCAATAGCCTTACCACCTAATAACGACTGTCAACCTCGGTTAAATTAGAATTATTATGCACAGAATTTTCTAATTATTTTCTAATTTCTAAAGTTTTTATTTTCTAATTTCTAAATATTCTAAGCTTCTGTATAGAATAGAGGAAGCAAAAATTTCCGACTTTAGTTCCGTTTTCTAAATGCACAGCTTTATTTTTATTAGTTATCAATTATTGTTACTATCATCAAAAGTTTAAAGCTGATACTCGCAAATGTATTTCTCCATGCTCGCTTCACTCGGAAAAATAAATTCTGCTACTATTCCAAGACAAGTCATGGATACTGAAATAGCAGCGAACACATCCAACAGATTACATATATATGACAAACATACGAATATGAAATTTCTTGTTGACACAGGGAGCGACATTTCTTGACTTCCGGTGCCAAAAGGAAAGCACCTCACTGTTACTACTCTACAGCTATTCGCTACAAATAATATTAAAATTAAAACATACGGCATTAAGCAACTAAATTTAACTTTCGATCTCAAGCGAAATTTTAAATGGGATTTCATAATAGCTGATGTTTCAGTTCCCTTTATAGGTGCCGATTTTCTCTCTCATTTTGGATTACTAGTCGATTTACAAAAAAGAAAAAAAAAAAGAATCGTCGATAAATTAACAACTCGCTAGTAACAGCAAATTAGAACACAACAGTCAACTGAATGTTAAAACTGTTTCAGAATGCTCTCAATATCTCCAAATTCTTAGACAATTTCCCGAACTAACTAATCCTTCTATTCACAGCAAAGCAATGAACATGACGCAGTTCATTATATTGAAACTAAAGGACAACCAGTTCATTCCAAAGCAAGGCTACCTTTTAATATATCGACATAATTTCAGAAGAACTTAATTTTTTAACTAATAATTTATAACAGTTTAAAAGAAAATAATAAGTTTATTGTTAGAGATATAAGGAAACGATAATTGAAGTCTCTAACAGCAATGATTAATTCATGATTACATGATTAAACAATCGCAAGTGAAATATTTTATGTTAATTACTGTTTGACAAATGCTATTTGGTAACCTAGGAGTCCCTCATCACTAGAATCAGTTAAACAATTTCTGTTATTGATTAACGCTCAAAAGTAAAGTCTAATTAACTAACTATAAGTTATTAGTCTGAATTGTACAATAACATGGCATATTATTTTAACTTCGAAGACAATTACAATCTGTAACTTAGATTCATAATGATCATTTTTTATTAAAATATTTAATTATCTTGTAATCGACCTTTTTTTTAGGTAAAGTCAAGTTGAGTCAATTTTCATTAAAAAGAAAATTAATTTGCTCATATAAATGTTCCACTCTAGAAGGTAACTCAACAAGTTTTTGGAAGTCCTCCATAAAGGGCATCTCTTGCTTTAAGCATTTGGCTTACTAGTGGAAAAGCGCTTAAAGGCTGCTGAATACTGGTAGATGGTTCGAATCCCGGGTGAACGGAATACATGGCTGGTTTTCATGAATTTTCTCTGTATAATTTAAATAAGAACCAGTTTCCCTTAAAAAGCCCTCCACGAAGGTATCCCTCCTCTTTACTCACATAGCTCCTGTGTGTTTGTCATAGTCAAACAACTTAATTTTTAATATTAAGCAAAATATTTTACCTTTCTTTTCTTTTTCTTAACATTTTTTTTTAATTCAAAGAGTGTAGCATTATGAGATAAAACATCTGCATCTGAAAGAAAAGTAGTGTGGCTTAGTGAGGTTCTTGTAATATTAGCAAGGAAGGCTAGCGATTCTCCGTATTTACAGTGATATGCATATTGAAAACAAATTATACGATTCCTTCGGGCTACAATTTTAGATAATTAGTGCATTATATTTTATTATTGGACATAAAACTAAAAAGGCGTGACAATGTTCATTCTGCATTGCACGAAGGCCTAAATTTTAAACAAGCTGTTGGTAGTAAAAGTCACGTACTGGCGTCCGAGCTTTCTTTTCATTTTCTTTGAATACATTGTGAATATTAATGCTCTTAATTACAAAAATAGCGATTCAAAACAGTACACAACTACACTGTATTCCTTTCATGCTGAAGAGTGCTGAAAATGACGTGTAATTTATAGGTACCAATTTAGATCTTCCCTTTGGCGATTGTCCCTCGACCTCCCGTGAGTCGGAAGCCCGTTCCGTCATTTGCAGCCCCGACAATTTCCGAGGAATGTTTACTGCCATCCTTAATTTGTCATCAATTAAAATAAGAGATTTACCGCCAAATATCGCCAAGGCACCCATCCACAGATTTACGTCTTTTCCTAGAAATTAATTATAGTTTTTAAGTCTCTCGCTTTCGCTTTCGCTAATCGCCAAGCGCGGTTGTAACGAGCGGTCCTGTGCTTGTACGACGGAACGGGTCATTATCAAATACGCGAGCTTGTTTCTTTAGGGGAATGGCTTCTCCCCTCTCCTCTGTCTTGTTCATTTTGCATATCTTACTTGGCACGTGACATCATTAGGAGTCGAGTGGACTTTGCTCGACAATTTATCTCAGACGCAGGCGTTGCTATGGAATAGCGACGCATTTTTCATGGGAATTCAAACCCCCGTCTGTCTGCACAATTTTATTAATTTTTTTTTATTCCTTGGATTTAAAATACTTCCGGGGAATATTAAAATTTCTGAATTTTTTATTTTCTCGCAACGGAGAGGATTTCTAATTTCTTGAGATTGAAAGTGGAATAAAATACAGTTCAGCAGTCGAAAGTGAAGCAAGAAAAATGGTCCATTATTTTTTTTAGCCGTCAAATAATGGACATAATGATTAATTTTTTAATTACACTTTAAGAATGCTACTTCGTTTAAATCAATTATGATAAAACCCGCCGTGGTTAGTATAGTCTTCAGCGCTGCTGGCTGCTGAAATTTTGGCCATGCCCGCAAGATTAGAATCCCAGAAAAAGCTTGAGTGTCTGTGTGGCGTACGAGCATAAAGCACTAGGGAGATAAAACAACTTCAAATAGTTTGCTGGTAGGAGAAGAAGATAGACTCCCGTATCCATCTCCTTGAGTGTTCTATATCAAAATTGAGATGATATTTCCCTTTACACAAAGGTAAACTTGGTTGCTCTTGTGGTGCCTTCTATGCAATTTTCTCGGTCAATAAACAATTAAAGACTGGTGGATATTGTCCATTCTGGACGAGGGCATTAAAATGCAATATCTAGTCATTCACAACAACAAAACACAACATTAAGATAAAGTTCGCGAATCTTGCCTGCCTCTTTTGGCCTCTCGCGAATCTTGCCTGGTTTTTATAAATTTGCTAAATTGCTTTGCTATAGCAAAAGAAAGAGATGTATCCTAAAGAAAGAGAAGTATCCGCAAAGGCCTTTGGAAAAGAAACTATTAACGTTACTCTTGGGAAAACCCACAAAACATTTCATGTAGCCAGCTTTTTGTCAGGACTTTAAGCTGGTTTAATTATTAGTGATTAGCGTTTTTACCGCTCTGCCGCTGGTGGGCCTGAATTTCTTCAAGAAAATGGATGGTATTAATGTTACATATGAAGAAACCATGAAAAGAATCAGCGCAACCAGCCCATTTGTGATTCTTCTTCCATCTTATGCATTTGGCCATTGGCGGTTGACAGGTTGATAATAAAAAATTAATTTTAAAAATGTATATTTAAGAGTGCGTGTTAAATCCTGGAAGTGTTTACTATTAACCTGGAAAGTGGAAGTTTAAGGTTTACTATCCCAAATTTCCTGGTTTACCTGCAAAGTGTTTTACCATTAACCTGTAACCTGAAAGTTCAAAGTTTACCATTACCCTGGAAGTGTTTACCATTAATTTTTTAAGTTTCTAAAAGCTAAAAAAATGTATATAAAAGACATAAAAGTTATAAGATTAAATGGCAAGTGCAGTCTAATTTTGGTATGCAGATTTGAATTGCAACACCTCAAATACCTCTAAGCAAATGCGACAGATTTACGAATTAAAAAAAAACTAAGCCCCCCAAGAATCTAAGAACATAAAATCTTATACACTGGTTTCCAAAATTTAAGGAAAAATCATAAAATCAGCGATAACTGACCCAAAAATAAACCAATCCGTATAAAATTTGAATATGCTGTCAAATTAGAATTGCTGAATAAAGCTACAGTATGCAAATTAGTGGCGCTGCAATGGAAATACGTCATCTGCGAAGAACATAAAATTGTATCTTTGACAGCAAGTTTACAAATTTCACTGTGATGCTAAAAGAAGAAATCTGGGATAGCCAATTCGTAACAATGACATCTAGGCATCATTCGCCACAAAACTGCGATGGAAAGCTATTAGGAGACTAGAGCCAGGATCAAGTCAGACAGAAGTGGCCATATGGCTAAGTGTGAATCCATCTGCAGTTCATAAACAATTTCTAAACTCACGTTCGGCATCCGGGGGTTCAGACAAGGACGGCGAACCACTACGAAGAGCGCTGATGAACGATACTTCTTGTTACATCCACGAAGGAATTGGGTTTCAACTCCGACTCAAATCTGATCTTCACATCTCCACCTTCTGCAGCCACTGGAAGGTTGGTGTCAACCGTGCGTAGAAGGCTTCATGAAGAAGGTCTGTAAGCGATCTGACCAACCATTTGCGTGCCGCTTACGTCCCGTCATAGAAGGGAACGTTTGAATTGGGCACGTCGACATGTCCACTAGACATCTGATCAATGGAGAGCTGTCCTCTTTACGGATGAGTCCAGGTTTAGCCTCCAAAGCGATAGTAGGTGTTTATTTTATTTGGTGAGAACCTGGAACCCGTCATCTTCCCTCAAACATTTTGAAAGGGATGCATGTGGAGGAGACAATGTCTGTGTTTGGGGTGATATCTCGTTGGGTTCACGCACAGACCTCCATCTCATTTCCACATAGAACCATGAATTCTCAAGCCTATAGAGATGACATCCTTGATGCTTATGTGTGCTCTTATGCCGGGGCAATAGATGATAATTTACTGCTGCAGGACGACAACGTTAGACCGCACAGGGTTTGCATCGTGGATGATTATCTTCAGCAGCAAACTGTTCAGCGCATGGAGTGATCAGCTCTGTCACCGGGCCTGAATCCCATCTAGCATGTTTGAAATACTTTAGTAAGACATATAGCTGCTATCAGTCCTCCTCTTCAGATCCTTGCTAAGCTTGCAACTGCTTTGCTAGAGTAATGCTCTCACATTCTTCGGAACTAATAGACTGCATAGTTGACAAAACATCACACATCGCTCTATATGTTGTATTGCTTTTAGGGGAGATCATACTCCATACTGAACGAAATTTTCCTATACCAAACTGACACATCTGATTTGTTCATTTTATACGTACATTAATTTCTATAGCATCATAATTGTCTAGTAATTTTTTTTTATTTTATTTTACAGCTTACTATTGTTGTATACTGTGAGTCAGTTTCATTCAAATCTACATGTAACTTTTTCAGTAATCGTCAGTTTTATGATTTTTCCTTAATTAATGATAACCAGTGTATAACCATTAGAAATCATGGAATTAAATTCTTTGGAGCAGCAGTTGGCTGCAGACTAGTACATTTAGCGCTTACAGTTAGTATAAATTTAATTACAAGCTAACATTGATCATGTGTTCTTTGACTGTTAATTATAGTTAGTTTTTTTATCCTCTTTGCAGCTCTTTGTACGCTTTGTAGTATAAAATTCAACTTAAATCCTCGTATTTCATTTAAAATTTTTTGTTGATATTATTCCAAAAAAGAAATGAAAAAGCAAATTTCCATATACTATTGTTCTATTTTCACTAGAGAACTCTTAAAACGATGCGTCAATTGGAAGCATAAATTTTTAGCAATCCACATATATGGCGACTAATAATGCATATAAAGGGCATAGAAAAAGAAGCTACGAGCTCGAACAAGTGGAAAGCTGTTTCCAGTTATCAACTAATAAACCAAAAAGAACTTATTAATTTGTTTTGCTCAGAGAGAGTAAAAACTCCTCAAATGTAATATTAACATGAATTTAAAAGAAATTATTATCAAAATACTTAATAAACCTACTGAACACTGGAAAGTCGACCTGGGTTAAAATCGCAATGAACGACGTGGCGGGGTGGACATTTTCGTGGTTTTTTCTGCGTGTAAAGTGAATGTGAGACAGTTTTCCTTAAAAGCCTCCATAAAGGCAGTTAAATAGTCTTTAAGGCTTTGCCATAAATTACCCGAACCTTAAGGCTGATAGCCTTTTCGTGTTCTGTCATTCATGTCACAAGGTCAGACATTCCATTGCGCTCGAGTATTAAAAGGCGTGCGTATCAACCAGATAAATTTTTCGCTTCCGGAGATAATTGTTCGCGCGGACACAAGTTTCTGACGAACTGGATGAGACCATAGTGTGTTAAGCTATTTCTTTGATGATTTCTATTGAAAATAGTTTTTGCTGTATTTTAGCCCAAAAATAAAGGTTTCTATGCCTTTAACTTCGGAGTCCTGATTTTCTGTGATTTATAGACATTGGCTCTAAACATCTGGCTTGGAAATGTAGTACTGATAGGATGTGGATCGACTTTTGTTTTAATTAACATGGCTAATATAGAAACAAATCTGCAGGCCCACCGTTGGCCAAATGAGAAAATCGCCGAATAATGATAAGTCGACTAGCTTCGAAACATGTTAATGGGTTGGCTGCATACGTGTTTTAATGATTTGCTGTATTAGTAAAGTAAGTATGAACTAGTTTGTTAAAGAAAATTTTTTCTCCGATCGCACTTTGTCTGCACCATGCTAAACATACTTTCTTGTGTGCCACAGTGAGATGGACGCAAATAGCGAGTCTTCTAGCACACAGGCTCCTATCTCTCAGAGCCTTCGGCGATTGTTGACCGTAAAACTCGATTCCAATATAGCTCCCGTAATAGCTGTGCAGTAGTCTGCTGTCCCCACGCTGAAAGTGCCAAATTACGACCTTCATTCTTCATTATGGATCTTGGTCGATCCAGCGTCCTGAAGCTGTTTCTACGAACTGTAGATGACATTGGCGTTACATTAAGCTATGCAGCCTGCAGCCACCTGCGTTTGCGATTGCTGCCTCCAAGCTACCGAGAATTCTCAATCTCATTCCCTCATCCATACGTTCGTGGCTCCTCATTTTACCTGAAATTTTTTTTAATTTATCCAACTCTTGCGAGAAACACGGGGAATGTCGTGAAGGAGTACGAGCACACAAATCGTTGAAAACCTCCTGTGTGTTTATATTTCTCACACAAACATAGTTCGGCAGACATGCAAGTGCATGCTTACGTATTCGACTCGAAATATTTGCAAAATTCTTCGGTGGCATAATTAGTACCTTTCGTAAAAATAGACATAATTTGCAAATTCTCTTAATTTTGCACACGAGTGTATATGCGGGTTCGGAACAATATTTCTTGACAATAAATTAAAATCGTATATTCTAGACTTTAAGCCGATAGAGGTAAAATAAAAAGGTAAAATTTAAATCCTGTTTTCTAAATTTCAGTTTTGGAATTTCAATTCATTCTCAGTTCTTCAAGCCTTTAAACTTTAAATCACGTTCCCGATATTGTCAAAAATATCGCCAGGTTAAAATGTTTTCTATTATTCTTTACGTTTGTAACTTCTGAGGTGTAAAAGAACTTAGTATTCTCTAAACACCTAACAGCTGACCACAGAAATTAATTGAGAGCTTGGGTAGTTATTACTTTAAATACTAGTTATTAACACTCAAATGTAAAACGTTAACAGAAACTTTATTTAGCAATAATTTGCATGTGATGAAAAATAAAAGTAATAAGCTAAAACCGACAGCTTTTCGTCAAACTTTACAAAATCAGATTGTTCGCTTTTACACTGAGGTTGAGATGCGATTATAATTATATTCTATTTCAAATCTCTGAACATACTGGGTCGAAATGGAAAGCAAACGTTTTACCAAATCATCATTTTTCCTGTTTCCTGCTTCGACAAATCGAATGACTTTATAGATTCACTGAACATGATCCAAAGGCTCACGTTTATGATTAACATCCCGTCTTTGAACTGATATACCGCTGTCTTTCAATCCGCATTACTTTCTGCTCCAAAGGAACATCGTAATCAACCATGTAACACAAGACAGAATTAACTTGAAACATAAGATACAATTAACTTACTTAACTATCAGTAAAACTTAAGAAATAGTTATAAGAAGGTAATGTTCTTTACGCTCTGAATCTATAACATTTTGTTCAAAACCACTGAAATCGTAAGGCAAATGTACTGTTATAGAATTAAAGGTAAGGATACGTATTGTAACATAGTAATTCTTTTTAGTATTAAAATTTTGGAAGAATAATCACAGAATTTCAAAGCTCAAGTTCTGTCCCTTTATTTCTTTCCTTGAATAAAAATGGTATAAATCGGAACTACGTTAAATGTTATTTAAAACATTTTTTTATTTATTATATTAAGGCGCAAACTGCATGACCAGACCACTTCTATCTCAGCCTCTTAAATTTGCTTTAATCAAACAAAGTAACAGATGGAACAGATTGCTCTTCTCATTATTAAGCTTCATAATCTATAAATAAATAGTATACGTCTTGACAGAAATCATCGACAATCTCATTATCATTAACGATGTCAGGCAAGTAATAAAGTGATTATTTTCTGTAATTTATGCGAGGTTAAAAATCCTTTAATGACTTAATATAATGGTAGGATCACAGAGAAGTAAACAATTCTGCAAAGAGATTGAAGAACGTATCATGAAACCTGATCTACAGGGTGGTCTGAAAATTTTATTAAGCCCCTCCCAGTATCCATTTCTCGTCTATATACCACTTCAGGTAAATAGACGTATAGACGTGCATACGTACATATTTCCTATATATATATATATATATATATATATCATTTGAAATGATGGACATTAGTTAATATTTATGTTTAACCATATCAGACAATAAACAATGTTATCGGTCTTAACAACACCATTATTGCAGAACATAATGATAAAGCATTATGCTGTGGGCGAAGTTTTACGAAGTGCAGTCTTTATAATTTTCTTGAGAATATTTTTGTGAGTGCATCCCTGATTGCGGCCCCACAAATGGCAGAATGGTTAAGGCCGCGGAATGCTGTCGATATTTAAACCGTTTCCATGAAAACGGGCTGGACGCATGATTGAATTTCGTGGTCACTTCAAGTTTAACATATGTCAGTTTTCCATAGATGGTGCTCTACGAAGGCCCCCAATCCTCTTAGGCAATTGGTCTTCATGTGCTTTGTTAAATTCAGATAACTTACTTAACCTTCCTGTTAGCAAATTACAGCTTTCAGTTGCCAAATATCTTCGGTTCGATATAAATACTGTTTCATAGTGCCTATAGGCAATCCTGTTCATAGTATAATGTTTACAATGTCCATAGGAACATAAAGATAGATTGCAATTCTTCCTAGGCCACTCGGTCATTGCTGACAGAATTGCTAATGCCATCGTAGAAAACATATCATTTATAAATTCCTTGACGCTGAGAGAATAAGGGGTTCCTTATTTTGTTTAAATCTCGTCAAATTCAAAATTAGGAGCGTGTTTATACCTTTTTAGAACGTTTTCTTGGCCGTTTAAAAGAATATTTCTCTAAATGTTCGGTCTGATAGTGTTATTTCTGCACTACAAACAAGTCTGCATCATGATTTTTATGACAAAAGGGCTTTTCGTAAAATTTCTAGGAGTACTGATTTCCATTTTTTCGACTGCTTCCAGAGTCCATGAATCGTAACGGGTAGGTGCTTAGAAAAAGCTCTTTTCAAGAGACCAAAGTCATAACACTCCATGAAACTTAAAGTTTCATCCATGGAGTTTAAAAATGAAGAATGGTGAAGTCTCTTTAAACCATTCTTCATTTTTTCAAGAAATGCAATGGTACTTTTCCAAGTATGACTTGACGCTTTGATGAAGTTTCAGTCTTTGAAAGACGTTGGGATAAAGAAATGGAATTTCTTCTGTAAGTATCCGGACGTAAAACTACATTTCGTTTTTCGCTCTTCCTATTTTTAATTTCCCACTGTAAGAGAATCCTGAGACAATAATAAACCTCCTATTGAAGCATTCTTTGCATTGATGGAATCAGATATGAACTCTTTTTCTATTCTTTTTCGATAATAAAAGATAAACCCATACTAGATCAAGGGTCACAGTGTATTTCTATTCATTGCTTGCTAAATAGTTTTCAAACAGGGCTCTACAAATTGCTCTGCGTTGAGCCACATGCCTCTGCAAAAGCTGGTCGACGTTATGTATTTTAGTGTTTTAAGCTGGATTTTTAAGTTGTTAAGTTTTTAAAGTTGTTTGTTGTTGCAATAGATGCATTTAAAGACTTTTAATGGATTTCTACGTCGGCAGATTTTTCTCTTGTTACCGATGATTTAACTTCAGAAACATTAGAAACAGTACGCATCTTTTTGGGGTATTAGTTTAGAGACTTCTCTCCATGTAGATTTTTTTTATTTCTAATGGCAAAGTAAAATACAAGAAGTTCAAAAACAAAATATAACAGAAGTGGCCGAAAGTCAGCCTCTGCCACGCCAATAACGTTGTCTCGGAACCATAACCAAGAAGTGCCCCACAGCGACGAAAGTGGGCTCTGTTTATGAATTCCATAAGATCATACAGTGCGCAAAATGGTTGAGCAAATATACTAATTAGATGAAGATGTTCTCAAAAGGAGACGTGGCCTATAAGTAACCGAAAAAAATCACAGTATTACGTGGATGTTCTGGGAGGAAGGCGAGATCTTCCGCCTTCCATTGTTTCGTGTTAATACTATCCAACAATTTAAGCTGATGTCTTTGTTTCACAGACTTTTTTATGTTCAACTTTATTTAGTAATATGGCACACCTGAGTTTGTTGATTGCATAATATTTAATAGTGATGCATCTTTTCGTGCGAGGAAATCTGCTTTTTCATCTCCCTAGACGCCACTGTGTTCACAGAGATCCATTGCATCCATCCATCTAATTTTCTTAAATTTCTGCAATAGACTTCGGATTAGTTCTTTACACTGAAGAACTTTTGTTGATATAAGGGTTTCTAAAGAGCCAATGGCTTGAATCTGATAGCCATGACTCTTGTTGCTCTTGAATCTGATATCAGGACAGCATTTTCGAATTTATAACATAGAATATATGATTAATGTCAATAATCATTTCAGAGCGACTCTAAGAGTCTTCTTGTCACTATCAAATACATTTCGGTTTTTTTCAGCAGAGCCATAGAAGGAAACAATGCTAGATTAAATCCCCCAACCTGCAGATGTTAGATCATTACTATACGAGCCGTTTGTTATTATCATTCGGCTATTATGTATTAATGTTTTTTAAAGCCAAGTACTTCAACACCTCTATATACGATTCATTCTTGGTGACTGAATCAGTCAAGTTGGAATATAGAAAGTGCTTTTTTTTCGGCATAGTTTCTTGTATTTGCTCGATTAGACCAAATTCCTCCCGAATTTATCGAAATTTTTGCAGGAAGCCAGTTGAATCTTCAGACTTCTAGTTGTGTCTTAATAATTAGTCCAGAGAACATCTCCATTGCGAGCAACTTTTCATATAAGATAGCGTCTCTCTCTTCAATAATAGTTCTTACGGGCAAATTTTTTGTAAGCATAGTTTCAATAGGAGTAGATTTAAAACCTCCAGCAATAAGTTTCATTGTTTGATTTTGAGAAATTTCCAATTCCTTGAGAACTTGCTCACTTGCCATTATGAGTGATTCACTGCAATAAAGGATCAAATGTAATATGAAATGTATTTTAAGTAATATTTAGGATTGTTTTGGCGCTTCACCCTCAAGAAGCCAGTCAGGCGTTTCAATCTAGTCAACATTCGATAGAATCGTTCTATAAATATTTCTACATGTAGACCCCACTTCAACTTGTTATCAAAGATAATGCCTAAGTATTTAAATTTATCAGTATTAACAATCTAAACATCTTCAAATTTCACTTCAGCGTAGACCATGTAGAAGTAATGATTAGAGGTTTTTCTCTTCGCTATTAATAAAGTTTCTGCTTGTTTTGTACATAGAAATTTTAACACCATGCATTTCACAAAGCTTTTGAATTATGGAATAGAAGTATTTCTCTTCGGAAAGCGTAAAAACACATCCTTTATTTCACAGCTTGTTTATATGCGACCTTTTGAAAAAAGAGCAAACTTAAAAATAGCAGACGATATTGCTCATTTCAAATAATAAGCTATTTCCAGAAATTTTTATTCCAAAACGTTTGCTTTTTTAATTCTTTATCGAAATCTTTCTAAGACATTGGCTAGTGTAAGAAACCTCTGTAAAGACAAGAAACAAACATCTAGTGCAGAAAAATGGGGGAAAGGCAAGGTTTCCCGCATATTCTATACACTTACGTCTAGACATTCATGTAATTATGCATGCTCTTTCTATTATTTAATTACCATGCATCTAGCCATACACTTGCTCAGTCAAGGTAATAGTTAATTCATCAGGCTTTCAGCTTAAATTTCTACTATTTTACGGATGCGGAGTACAGAGTATTTAATTACTCTTTTGTAAGTAAAGACATACATACTTATATATAGGATATTATTATTATAAGACGGGAGTCAACTGAAGAATTGCTTTTGATGTCACGTATTTATAAAGTAACATTATGCAAATTTATGTTTAATGTACGTTTAAATACTAGAAAGCAGTGGTTCCGCAAGTGTGCGTAGCTTAGTTCGTGAGACAATTTTTGGTAAGACGCGAAAAGTTTTGAAGTTTTTATTTTGTTATATTACTAGCCCAAAATGGCCATCAGTCTCGAAACAAGATTTTGGACGTCACTTTTCATTCATTTCGCTTCATATCTTAAGTTTTGCCTTTCAGAAAAAAGTAAGATATTATTCTTTCATATTTAATCTGACTGTTTTTAATTAACAAACTGAACTATTTAAAAGCACTTGATGCATATCTTAAAAATTCTGTTTTTAAATTTTCAATCTTATTGACTTAAAAGAGCGCATTTAATTCATGATATATCTAATTAAAAATATTCAATATTTTTACAGAATTACATTAAATACATTTTACTTTTTAAATATAGAGAAAATATATCACGTTTCCTTGTTAATCTAAATGCATTTCGTCTAATGTTGTACAAAATGTTTTGCTAATCCTCCTGGCTCATCTCTATCGAAATGCCTTACTGAAAAACCATATTCATCTTTAAAAGAGCCCTTTTGGTCGATTGTTAAAGTCTAAAACCTTTTAGATTTTTTTTCCCTCTTACATTTCTTTCTTCTAATACTTTCTTTCTCTTCTACCTTTTTTACTTCCTTGTACGAAGTAAAGAAAGTATTCTAATAGCGAAAAATTTCGGGCATTATATTTCAATGAAAATATCCATCTTGACCGCTCTCTAATCCATTTGAATAATGTTTTTGCGTGACATCTGTACTTACGGACAGAATAAAGGAATCTTTTTTCCAAAGCAGATGGTAAAATGGATTTAAAATGGATTCAGTATTTTCGTTGCAATTGACCGCACCAATCGTATAAAACTATATATACAGGGTGTCCATAATTAAACTTGAAATTTGCGAGCGGTCTGTAGCAAAAACTATACAGTGGAATTGCATGAAAATTGGGTAATGGCAGAATGAAATGATGGGAATTTTATCGAAGAAAAAAAAAATGAGTTTCAAAAACCACCCCTGGGTGGCGTATTATAGCTTTATCGAGAACATGTAACTAATCTGCAAAAGTTTACAAAACATGCTCGATATGATGTCCACCATTGTCCGTTCCCATCTGCAAGCGTAAAATCGCATGTTCGACTGTTGAAAGCAGCATGAACTGGAGAATGTTACGCACATGGCTTTCTATGCTTTCTTTAAGGTCGGATAGGGATGTGACGGGATCACGGTAGACCATGGCCTTGAGGTATCCCCACAGCTAAAAGTCGCAAGAAGTCAAGTCGGGGGGGGGGGATCTAGGAAGCCAATTTGTAGAAAATTGCTGACTGATAATTCTGTTATCACCGAAATGGCTACGGAGCACTTGTTTCACACAACGGGCGATGTGTGGAGGAGCACCATCCTGCATAAACACTGTGGTTATATCACATCGCCTTGCTTGAAGAGCCGGAATAACGGATTGCTCTAATAATGAAGCGTATCGTTGACCGGTGACGGGCATGTCACAGGCCCTGCGGCTCTGTGCTCTTGGGAAAAAAACGGACCCACAATGAAGGTTGCAGTAAAGCCGCACCAAACCGTTACATGCGAAGAAGTGTAATGGGATTTGTAGGAATTGATGTGGGGTTTGTAGCAGCCTAAATACGGCAACTGCGCGTGTTAACCGCACCTTCCATATGCAAGTGGGCCTCGTCGGTCCACAAAATGTTCCATGGCCATTCATCCTGGAGCTCAACTCGCGCAAGAAACCGCAACGCAAAAGTTTGTCGACTATTCACATCAGCTGGTAAGAGCTCGTGCATTAGCGAAAGTTTATACGGATAGTAGAGTAAGATTTTTTGAAGAATCTTATGAACCGTGGAAAGAGGTTGGTTAATAGATGCTGCAATACGCCGAAAACTTTAGGCTGCCGATGGTTTGCGATCTGTCTTCCTCCACTTGCGTCGCTACATCATCCATTACCTGTGCTGCAACACACTTTCATCCCCTTCCTGGCTGAATCCCCAATATTCCCGTTGCTTCAAATTTCCTGATCATGTTTGTTAGTCCTTGACTGTGAGTGGACCTTTCGTAACCGCTTCAAAGACCGAAATTTCTGCAAAGCTTCGGTAGCAGAATCTCAGTTTTGGTAAAACAATTTCACCAGTAAAGCACGTTCCTGGAGAGCCAACGTCATCTTCCTTGACTTGGAAAAGAGTATAACTGCGGTTCGCTTCTCGTATCTTTATAGGGTTGCTGTGCGCGTACAGGATTACTATGGTTACGACATTTGCATATGGCAGTAGTTTATATTGCACAGCGCCATTTAGTGGTGGTTTTTGAAACTCATTGTTTTATGGGAGGGGGGCTC
Organism: Stegodyphus mimosarum; assembly: GCA_000611955.2. Lineage (NCBI taxonomy): Eukaryota > Metazoa > Arthropoda > Arachnida > Araneae > Eresidae > Stegodyphus > Stegodyphus mimosarum. The sequence continues at coordinate 568,041 of KK114152.1, read as the reverse complement.
GATAAAATTTTCATCATTTCATTCTACCATTACCCAATTTTCATGCAATTCTGCTGCATAGTTTTTGCTACAGACTGCTCCCAAATTTCAATTATCGTCACCCTGTATATATGCAAAATATAACAAAATACGATGGCTGTTTTAAGTAATGATTCACGATCTCAAAATTGACATTCTAAATTTGGTGCTCTCCTCCTAGATTCATCTGTTCTCCCAGGTTCGAGATTTTTCTACGTTGTGTAACACTACTGAAAAGGGTAACCAAAACTAATATTAACCAATCATAGCTTGTCTCTAGAATCGCACCTACTCTGGTATAAGTACCTCTGGCAGCTAAATTACGTCATTCTTTCCTGGCTTCCGCAACTGCTGAAGTATCCCCTCTGCTCTGCTTCTCCATCTAGAATGCCTGCTTCGTGATTTTGAGAAACAATGTGCGTGGCAATCTGTCATGAGTGAGTTATGGAAATGCCTCGGATTTCATTGTGATTGGATAGACATCTATGGAGTGGATTTTGTATGCGTGGAGGTAGGGACTAGAAATTCTTCATGTTTTGTTATCTTCATCTTTGCGCCGTCGCTCTCAGCCACGACGACTGCAAGCTGATTCTTCTTCAATAATTCTGGAATTATTACATATGTATATATTGCCACTTCGTTACTCGGCTCAATGAGCTCAGCTTTTTTAATCTTATATGTTGGTAAATTGCGCATTTTTTTCTTTGAATGAATTATGTTGATCTTATGTTCCGATTAAGGTTTTTATTCTTTTAGTTAATCTGACTGAAATAGTTGTAGAAATGTGACCAATTTAAGTGGAGCTATAAACAAGGCCGCCATTTGTTTACATTTGAAACGTTCAGTAGACTAGTGAATTAAGTCTGTTGGTGCAATGAAATGCAGGAAAAGATTTTTATATTTTAATAGGCAGTATAATGAAGCCATGTGGTGTCTAAATCAGATATTTTATTATAGCAACTATATGCAACTCTGTCAGGATAATTCACATGCTATAATTCACTATAATTTATATGCAGGTCGCGAGGCTAAATATTTGGAACATATTTCTGTGAAGAATAAAATACCTTTCGAATACTTACTAGCAATTCGAGCAGTACTTACACTACTAAAATAGTTAACAATATGATAAAATAAATTCATTTTTTAATTAAATTTATTAATAACATAAGGAAAATTTCATTTGCTAAATCACTGAAGCAGGTTAATAAACTGTTAAATTCAAAAGTGTGTTACAGAATTATGATTCTATTATTAGGCAGTTATCTGCAAAGTATTTTCAGATGAATTACGTAGTTAATCCCTCATTTATTACTGTAACGGCTAATATATAAAAGAAAATTAAATTTCATTAATAAGCTAAAAATCCAATAATTTCTGACCCAGCAACGGCCGACAGGGAAAGTTGTTGAACATTGGTATCTCGGTCCGGGATTCGAATCCCGGCGAACGGGCTGATTACAAAGGCATTTTCGTGGTGTTCCCCATATGCAAGATATATACAAGCCAGTTTTCCTTAAAATGGCCTCCACGAAGTTATCCCTCCTCTTAGGTAAATAGACGTCGAGTGCATTGCCATAACTGAATAAACAAAAAATAATAATAATAATAATTTCTTCACCACTTAATGAGCGTCCGGATATATAATAAGAGCAAGTATGTTTATTTCGATGATTATCTAAACAAAAAGTAACCCGGATAACAATGGGGCAACTACATTAGTTTAAGTATGACCCAATAAAGAGAGTTACTAGAATTTTTCAAGTTGTCATAGTAACAATGATTAATTTCCTTTAAAATAATAAGTCAAATGCCAAACTCTTTTGTAAAGTTTCACCTTATTTTAATACTAATTAATATTGTTACGTAAGAATGAGCAGGTACACATTTATAATTATGATACCAAAAAAGATCAAATTACTTTTGCTTAAACGTTATAAAAATAGCTTCAAAATTAAGGACAGTAATCTTATTGGACACCATTTCGTGCCATCTTTGGTTTAGATCTTGAACTCCTTGTAAGTGACAATAGGAACTTATCCAGCTCCTTCCCACTTTTGAAGGAGAATCTTTCGCGGAATGGATCCAAAAAATCTCCCAACCCTCTTCCCTTCCTTTCCATCAATTTCTGTGGAGGACTTACCTCCCGACAATATTTTAAACACCCTAATATTCCATTATACTATACACTTGCAAACAGTCATGTCTTCTACGAGATTCGAACCTTTGCCACAGCTATGGAACCGGTCCTTCTGCTACCATGCCAACGGGGTGAAAATTTTACACCGTTGGCATGAAACTGTAAATGAAACGAAACATTATTTCTACAGCAATCTTTTTCAGGAAGTGTAAATGGTTCCATTTATTTAAATCAGCTCAATAGGAAATGTTTCTTTCTATTCATCGAACATGCTCAAAATGAAGGTATTTTATTTTAGCCACACTTAACTACTAGTCATTATACGAAAGATATTAACTATTGGAAGAATCGGAATTTTGATTTTGTTTTTAAGTCAAATAATGCCACCGACGAACTAAAAACTTAAGAGATAACTAAAGCCTTTGGGACATTACTTAAAGCATGACTAAAACTTAGTTGAATTTAAGAGCATTATTATTCGGCATTCAAAAGAAACAATACACGTATACATGAGTGGAGATAAGTAAAATCTTCGTAAGATAAGTAGAAAGAAAATTACAACAAATTTAAATATATAACTCATCAGAAAAGAGGGAATTGAATAATATTCTAATATAAGTTTAGTTTTATATGAATTACATTTTAAATTTTAAAAAATGCGCACATTTGTTTCATTCTTATCTAGGACCCTCTTTGCAATTAGCAATCGAAAGCTTCGAAAAATTTCTTTGCGCGGTGAGCGTAGAAACCATCGGAATATATGAGCAAACAATCTCATCAGATACTTGAGTAGCATCAGACAGCATTTCGGATGTCTTGCTTTCGCAAATCTATTTTCCTCTACATAATGAATATTCATTCAGTTACAGTACTTTGTAACATAAATCTCCTCATAAAACATGACAACAAGGAAGAAAAACCGTTCTTGATATATAAATCAAAATGACTGCACTTTCGTCGCATTAACTGCTTCCTTATGAGTTGGAAAACAATCCTTTAATGTACGGTTCTTAAACTTTACTCGTTCTAAAGCATCTTTCAAAATGTTGCGCATTTTCCCTTACCATATACGATTAATTTGTATCGTAATGTATTAAATATTTCCTAGTGATGTTGAAAAATAAACCGAATTTCTGTTTAAAAAATTACTCGCAGGTTCCCGACTATTAATTTTTGAGCTCCAAACGGTTCGCGAACTATAAATTTAAGAATAGCTGCTTTAATTAATGTTTTAATTTAAGCAGCCATTTAATAATAGCTAATCCGCTTTAATGCGGATTAATGCGGATTTTAATAATCCGCATTAAAGCGGATAAAACACATCTACCAAATGTGTTTCATCGGCTTAAATGCATTTTAGAAATTACCAGTATCCATAACATAAATTTATTTCTGGTACCGCTTCTAACGAAATACAGAATAAATTAAAACGGAGTGTCTGCAAACTAAAAATATTCCATTGTAGGATTAATCAAATAACTTCAAAAAGTATTATATCAATAAAAACCTAATACTGGCATTGTACATTTTTTTTCCTTTCCGATTTAGGTTCGAAATTTTGTCGTGTATGAAGTTACTGTCTTTCTTTGTACAGACGTTAGGTTTTGCTTGAAAAGCAAGAGATGAGAAATGCCCTCGCCGGGACTCGAACCACAGACCTCTCGAATACGCATCGACTGTACTGACCACTATATCAAGAAGGCAGGAGAAATACCTTATATCCTTACCTTTCAATAGTGAAGACGGTAAACCTTGCAAACACACACAAAAATAACTTTTTTATACCTCCCGTTCTACTGCACCAGTTGGACAAACTTTAACTTGCACTTTTTATGTCTCGAATGCCGGACTTAGCACATGTATCAGATAAACATGAAGCATTGTTCTAACATAGGTATTCTTACACAAAATTGGACTTTTTCTGAGATGTCATACCTATTGTTGTTCTATATTTCGATTATAAGATCCAAAATTATGCCCAACTGCCCTCATACAGGTAATTTTAAAAAAACTCTCAAAATTTCAGCTTCCCAATGTTAATTGAATTTTGGTACATATTTATTAATATCTTTTTTTATATTAAACTTACCTTTACAGTTCAAAATTTAGGTTCAATAAAAATAAAATTCGCGGCAATTTTCTATTTTTTTTTTAAATTTGTACTTTTTAGTAATTTAAAAAATATTTCGAAAATGTTTTTTGATCAAAAACATTTATGCCCAAAAATTTTGATTATTGATTTAAATTTTGATTAATTTTGATTATGAATTAATTTTGATTTGAATTTTACTCAAAAGTTTATTTGGGCATAATTTGGCCTATCAAAGTTTTGCCATCATCTTTAAGTAGATGTATTTCTAGGCATACCAGCAAAAAAATAAAGTATTTTATTCAAAATTTCCCAAGATGTAAGTGAATTTATATACTGGCGCACTTTGAAATTTAGCATATTTGCCATAAGCGATTATAATACCAAATGTGTTTTATCCGCTTTATTAAAATTATTTGAATGTACGAAGAATGCACCTTTTTTTCCGCTCATCGCAATGAAAAAAGAGAAAGAAAAATAAGTTGCTATAAATTTAAAACATATAAAAATTTTGCAAAGCGAATTATTCTTGGCGCAAGCTAAAAAAACTGCACCAAGATAAATTTTTAAATTTCTCTGTAAGCTTCGCACCAAATTTCAAAAATTTATTTGGACATAACTTGAGTCGTAGAATCGAAATATGGAAAAACATCGGCATGCTATTTGAGAAAAAGTCTGATTTTGTGTCAAAATACCTACGTTAGAACAATGCTATATATATATATATATATATATATATATATATATATATATATATATATCCTAAGTTGCTCTTTTGAGACATGAAAAATGCAAGTTAAATTTCTTCAATCGGCCCGTAGAACAAGAGATCCCCCCCCTTTTTTTTTTGAAGGTGTACCTGTATACGGTACAATGTTTTCTGGTACATGTATAAGTATGTTTATATCTCTCAGATCTTCATTTTATACGTTCTTATTCTCCTAACAAATATACCTTGTGTTACTCATGTAACAATTAAGAATAAAGGATCAGTGATGCCATTAAGTTTATAGTCAGAATCCTCATCTGCAAATCGAGTAATTAAAAATTTGACTCTTAAATCAAAGCCGAAAAAATTATTATATTTTTCGTACTTCTGTCTACAAAGGAACCGTTAACAGGGAAAAGTTCTTTCAATTGTAACCTAGGCAGAATATCATGCCTTAATATAAGATATTAAATCTAACAATTTTATTATTTTGTTATTGCTGTTACTGTTGTTAATTACTATCTTACAAGCACAAAGATAGAAATTAAAAATATAAGACCATACTCTAGATACCTTAGTTCTACTTATTTCAGGAATGTTAAATGAAATATTAAATAATAATAATTGTAGCGTAAGTAATCTTAAATTTAAATTAATAAACGTAAGAATACATCTTTGCGAGTGGACTGTAGTTTAACCTTTTATTTCAGCGATTTCAGCTTTAGAACACAGCATAGCAAAACAACAGCGAGAGAGTTACAATTAGCGTTTGCAAAAATGCAAGAACAAAATGCGAGCTGCGCATACGATCTGCGCATTGCGCAATTATATCTCACAGACAGGCAGACGACTCTAGTAGCCCAAACATTCCGCCCGGCATTGAAACATCGTTTCAAACTAAATAGATTTTACAAAATGAAATTATCATAACAATATTAAATTATGCAAAAAGTATCATTAAAATATTCACAAAACAGATGCACAGAAGCCTTGATACAATTCAGGAACTCAATTATATTTAAGGCAAAGTACATTGTTATAATGCTTTAGAAAAAGAGAACTTAATCATTAATAGGCAAAACACCAAGTTTGTGAATTGGCCTCTTGAAAACTCCGTTGGCAGTTTTGATCTTCACGATACGCACAACATTATCTGAGCTAGGAAAAACTTCTAGCACTCTTCCTAATTTCCATCGTAGCGGGGGTAAATTGTCTTCCTTTATGATAACTAAATCATTAACCTTTAAATTAGGTTGCACTTTCAACCATTTTGAACGTCGTTGCAAATTGGAAATGTATTCATTGGACCATCTTTTCCAAAAGCTTTGAAACATTTTCTCAACAAGTTTCCAACGTTGCAATATAGGAATTTTTTGATCGTGTAAACTTTCTTCTGGTAAGGCAGTTAGCGGGGTACCGATCAAAAAATGACCTGGTGTAAGTGCAGAGAATTCTGATGGATCTTCAGACAGTGGGCACAAGGGTCGCGAATTTAAACAAGCTTCAATTTGAGCTAGCAATGTCGTAAATTCTTCTTGCGTTAGAAGTTGTTCCCCTATAGTTCGCTTGAGATGTAACTTTGTAGATTTGACTGCAGCTTCCCATAATCCTCCAAAATGTGGCGCTGCGGGAGGATTAAATATCCACTTAATACCTTCAGTAGAGCAATATTTATTAACCAATTCATTTTCATTCAAGGAGTTTATTACTCTTTTCAATTCCTTATCTGCAGCAATAAAATTTGTGCCACGATCGCTATGCACTTCTATTGGTTTTCCTCTTCTAGATACAAAGCGCTTCAAAGCGGCAATAAATGACTCTGATGTAAGATTACCTACTAATTCAATATGTATAGCTCTTGTAGTAAAGCACACGAATACACAAATGTAGCATTTCATTGGTCTTACTCCTCGACCTTGCCTGGGCTTCACTTGAAATGGCCCGGCGTAGTCAATTCCAACTTTGGAGAAAACCTTTGACGGAACGACTCTAGACGATGGTAAATCAGACATTATCTGGGTAGATGTTTTAGCTCGTACACGATGACATTTCACACATTTCCAAATCTGTTGTCTTACAACTGACCTAGCGTGGATTATCCAATATTCTCTTCTAATTACTGATAGCAATAACAGGGGGCCAGCATGAAGATGGGATATATGAAAATGATTCACTATAATCTGTGTTATGTGATGTTTCTTGGGCAACAAAATAGGATATTTTCTGTCCTGCGCGATGTTGGATTGTCTTAATCTTCCTCCAACGCGTATAAGTCCATTCTTATCGATAAACGGGTTCAAAGAAAGGATCTTACTATTTGAGTTTAACGGTTGATTCTTTTTCAGAAGATTATATTCATTAAAAAACTCATCCATTTGAACTACTCTAACAATTGCATTTCTAGCGTATTGCAATTCTTCGGTTTTAAGGTAACCCTTAATCCTTGTTGTGGTAGATTTAGCTGAATTATTCGCAAACCGAAAACACCATGCGATGATTCTTTTAAGTTTCAAAAATGATGAAACTTCATTAAGGATTGGAATTTGCGAAGCGACTGTTCCAATTGAACAAGAAATATTTTTCCGTTGTTCCCTTAGAGACTCTTCTGAAAATGGTAAGTTGATAGAGAACGGAATATTATTTGAATTAAGCCACTGAGGACCTGTCCACCACAAGTCATGAGTAGAAAGTTCTGAAGGCAAAAGACCTCTTGATGCGCAATCAGCTGGATTCTCTTTTCCTTTTATGTGATTCCAATGCGATGAAGGTAAGACTGATTGAATTTCTGAAACGCGGTTGGCTACGAAGGTTTGCCAGCGTGTTGGTTCTGATTGTATCCAGGACAAAACTATCATTGAATCACTCCATGCGTAAATATCGTCAACATGAATTTGCAATGAATTCTGCACAGCTTGAACCAAATGCACTAATAGAACTGCAGAGCAGAGTTCTAAACGAGGAATAGAGATTACTTTCAGGGGAGCTACTCGAGTTTTTGATGTTAGTAGCTGCACCGAAACTGAAGAATGATTTGAAGACTTTAAATAAATCACTGCGGCGTAAGCTTTCTCTGATGCGTCACAGAAACAATGAAGTTCTACATTTGTAGATTTGGGCAATAATACTCTCCTAGGAATACGAATGCATTCAAGATTTGCGATATCTTCACAATAGATTTTCCATCTTTGATTGATTTCCTCTGGCAAGGGATCATCCCACGAGATTTGTAATTTCCAAATATCTTGAAGCAAGATTTTTGCTGCAACTATAAAGGGTGCTAACCAACCAAGTGGATCAAAGATTTTCGAAATAGAAGATAAAATTATTCTTTTAGTAGAACACTCTCTGTTTTCGAAGTTTCCAAAGTGACAAGTAAACTCGTCTTGCGTTGGATACCACTCTAAACCCAATAATTTTATTGATTTAGTATCAACTACTGTACATGAAGAATTTGAGTTCCGAGCACTCAAAGCAGTTTCCAAAATCGAGCGATCATTTGTACACCATTTATGCAATTGAAAGCCACCTTTTTGTAAAAGTTCACTTAGTTGTGAAATTAACTCTACTGCGTCCTCTACTGTGTCTGAACCAAATAGGACATCATCAATATAACAATTGTGTAATATTATTTCAGCTGCCTTTGGGAATTTAGTTCCTTCGTCAATTGTTAGTTGTTTGAGTACGCGAGTAGCCAGGTATGAAGCGGAAGTAGTGCCGTACGTAACTGTGCACAACCTGTAAGTTTTAATCGGCTTCGATGGATCATCTCTCCAAAATATTTTTTGGTAATCTCGATCTTCATCATGAATTTGAACTTGTCGATACATTTTCAATAAGTCGCTAGTAATGGCTATGGGATAGCATCTAAACCTCAAAAGAATAGTAAATAAGTCGTCTTGCACCTTGGGACCATTCATTAGCGTGTCATTAAGCGATATCCCTGATGTAGTTTTGGCACTAGCATTGAAAACGACGCGTAGTTTTGTGGTAAGACTGGATTCTTTTAGCACGTGATGATGAGGTATATAATAATGAAAATTTACTTTATCTAAATTATCATCGGATAATTCTTCCATGTGTCCAAGTGATAAATATTCGGACATGAAGTCTTTATATTGTTGATATATTTCAGGAGTTTTTATTAGTTTTTGTTCTAGACTAAGAAAGTTGCGAAGGGCTGATGGTCTGGAATTACCCAATTCATTTCTGTTAGGCTTGAATGGCAATTTTACTGAGTAACGACCATTTTCACTCCGGACGTGATTTTCCACGAAATGATTTTCACACAATCTTTCCTCTTTAGTTAAAGGTTTCGATGTGGGAATTTGTTCCAAATCCCAAAATGATTTAACTAATTCCTCCGTGTTTATGTTTAGCGTATTGACTGAAACCTGCTTACGGTTTGGGAATTCGAAATGTGTAGTTCCAGCAATTACCCATCCTAACTTAGAACAACATGCAAATGGAAGATTTTTGCCCCTTTTAATTACCTCGCCATTGATTAAAGTAAGGAATACATTAACTCCAAGCAAAATATCAATTTCTCCCGATTCATGAAATGTAGGATCTGCTAAAGTTAAATCTTCGAAACTTTCATATAAATTCAAAGGTAATGTTACACTTGGAATGTTTCCTGTAATTTTGTCTATTATGTAAGCGGACGTTGAAATTCTGTAATTAGTATTAAAATGAGGTGTAAACAACAAGTCAACTTCTCCAGTAGTAGTTGTATTGAAAGTACCTAAGCACGACACTAATATCTTCGAATCCTTTATGCTCAATCCTAAATTGATAGCTGTTTTCCGACGAATGAATGATTTTTCACTACCTGAATCTAGTAAACATCTACAATTTATGAATTCATTTTTTGAGTTTTGAACCTTAATTAAAGCAGTACACAAAAGTACATGACTACGTTTACCATTAGCATGAGCTCCAAAATGTTGATTTTCATAGTTGTTTGCACAAACAGTTGGAGAAACCTCACTCAAGTTGTTTTCTGATTTAATTTGCGATTTCGGAACAAACACTTGTGCTTCCGGTGAAGGGAATCTAGATGCATTTTTTGGTTTGAAATTATTTTCTAAATGCAAAATGCTATGATGATGCTTAAAACAATGCTTGCAGGTATTTACACTCTTACACATTTTAACTTTATGGACATTAGACAAGCAATTAAAACAAAGTTTATTAGTCTTAACAAACTCTATTCGTTTTTGCACTGGTAGATTTAAAAAATTAGAACACCTGTATAAAAAATGATCTTCTTTACAAAATAAGCAGGTAGAATTAGTAATCAGAGAAGTAACCCTATTATACACTGGTTTATCTGATTTATGCGTTTTACTAATTAAAGGTTTACTGTTCTGTAATGTTCTAGCGAAATTCTTCAAAAATTCTATCAAGTCATTCAACTTTGGTATTTCGTCTTTTTTTAATTGACGCTCCCACCACAACCTTGTCGAAACATCAAGTTTTTGCAAAATAATATACAACAACAAAGTATCACTAAAATTATCTATCCTTTGATCTAATGTTTCCAATGAGCGAGTTATTTCGTTTACGTTATCTACTAAACTTAATATCGATGATGCAGATTCTGTTTGTATTTGTGAAACGTTAAGAATTCTTTTAATAAAAGCAAATATCTGTTCTCTCTTATTAGAAAATCTCTCTTCTAGTAAATTCCAAGCAATACTGAAATTTTGATCAGCTATGGGAATTGACTGAATAATGCGATAAGCATCATTTTTCAAAGAACTCTTTAAATATTGTAATTTTTGAGCTCCAGATAGATTTGGATTATTGCGAACACTAGCGTTAAATAAATCTTTAAATGTTATCCATTCAGTTAAATTTCCGCTAAATGTGGGTAAAGATAGTTTCGGTAACTTTAAACTTTCAGAGATTGATTCAGGTATGACAGGTTTGTCGCCATTTGCATTTACGACCTTGTAAATCTTTAACTTACGAATAATTTTTAAGTGAACTTCCTCAATTTTCTCTAAAATCGACTGTTCTTCGTCAACGAAAGTGTCTATTTTTTCATCATCAGAATTTATATAAATTTCTCCAAATAGAGATTTAAAATCTTCCTTAAAGATTTTACATTTTTCTAAAATTAATTCAGCTTCAGCATTATCTAAGTTATCATAATCTATTTTCTCTATAAATTTCGTTAACTGCGTTTTCAAAATTTTCTTTCGTTTTTTCTCTATATCTAACATTTTGAAAATATTCTAAATTCTCGATTTTACTAATACTTTAATCACAAAAATAGTAGCAATAACGAAATATCAAATGCAATTAAAATGCGTTAACTATTTCACTCACCTCGTACACTGTATCCAATGCGAAAGTCTTGAGAATTCTAAACCGAAATTGCATCATGAACTCCATTACGGACACGTAGAATTCTTATTCACAAGCGCGGGTTTTTCTCGAAGCTCCGGCGTAGGACGACCAAATAATGTAGCGAAAGTAATCTTAAATTTAAATTAATAAACGTAAGAATACATCTTTGCGAGTGGACTGTAGTTTAACCTTTTATTTCAGCGATTTCAGCTTTAGAACACAGCATAGCAAAACAACAGCAAGAGAGTTACAATTAGCGTTTGCAAAAATGCAAGAACAAAATGCGAGCTGCGCATACGATCTGCGCATTGCGCAATAATATCTCACAGACAGGCAGACGACTCTAGTAGCCCAAACAATAATACATGTACAAAGTGAATAATAGCTACTTTTAATATTAAAAATGAAAGTTGTATGCAGTCATTTGCTTTTTAAAGGAGAGTGAAAAATGTGCAGTGCCCTCGCTGAAATTCGAAACTTGGACCTCTCAAATACGCGTCGAGTATGTTTTCAGTTACACCATGATTGTATGCGGAAAGGAGGGGGAAAATGACTTGTAGTTGCATACGCGAAATTCCCGTTTTTAAAATTCTGTTGCATTACTGTCCTAAAATTATCTTTAAATTTTTCAGATCATGTATTTTGATATAACATTTTGAGAACATTTAAAAATATTAAACCCTTAATTTATGCAATTGTGTAAGATTTATTTTAATTAACAAACTATTTTATGTTAATTCTTTTCTTTAACTTCCCTTTGTTCCGTCAGCCTTCATCAGAATGCAAACTAGATTGAGCTTTAACTAGCGAAATGATGTGCAATTTAGAAAGAAAGCTTTGGCAACGGAACAAAAAGTAGTTTATTCTACGAAACGTTTACTTTTACATAA
>KK114152.1:523900-555814 GCA_000611955.2 Stegodyphus mimosarum | reverse complement strand
TATATATATGCATATATATGCAGATTTAGTTCTGGCGACTGATCTAAATTTGTTAATTTTTAGGTCGCAGATGTTGAAGTATTAAATTCACTTGTCATGTTGTGCATATATAAACAATTGTATTTGTAAGAACCTGCAAGCAGTGGTTTGTTAAATTTTGGTTTCGTCTACAAAACGGGGCTTTAATAAAAAATAAGTTATAGTATAAAACTTACAACTTTTTTTCTATGTTCTTGGAGTTTAAGACATGTACTTAAAATGCAAAGACGAGAATTCTGCGATTACTTAAAATGCGTAGACGAGATTGAAACAAGAAGATTAAACAAGCTTTAATTTAAATGTTAATTAGGTTTACTTCTTAAGCGGAGACAAACAGTAATGTTAAAATATGAAATAGACTTTTCATAACAGCAGAAGAGCTTGAATTTTATATGTTTATTAAAGAGACAGAATACGGGAGCAATTATTTTAAGACTTTTTATGCTTCATTAAATCTTTTCATGTATTAGAATGGATCTTAAGTCAACGAAGAATACTATTACTGAAGAGACAGGTAAACAATAATAACGGATGTAGACATTTTTACATTGTCTGCATAATATTAGGGTCTCTCTCTCTTTCAAAAATAGCAATAAATTGTAAACTGAAAACTTCATACTATAGTCTAACACCTGTAAGAGTTTACTATTAATATATCCAAAATTAAAAAATATGTAAAAATTTTGTAAAATGTGAAACTCATACGATTAAAAAGTTGCGGTCGTTTTATCTTAATATGCAGATTTCAATTCAATATCTGAGAACAAGTTAAAGCTAAGCAGATACAAAAGGCTTAGAAATTATTTTCCTATAATTTAAAGATATAAAACATAAAAATCTTAAATTTTAAACAGCTATCCAATATGACAAAGAGGAAAAAAAATTGCCGTGGTATTATTCCGTCATAAACTAAAACCAATTAAAGATTTTCATAGCTTTACGTTTAACTTCTTTACTTAATGAAGTATAGACTGAATTTATTCCTATCGTAGTTGTGTTCTTATTTCACTGCTTTATTTAGCTTGCACAATAGGCTAATAATAAATATTTCGTTTAAGGGATAATATTTTCTAGTTTAGCAAGACGTTCAAATCCGCGAATTGAAAACTATAAACGCCTTTAAGGTGTTTAAAACATAACTTACAAAATATTGATTGTAAAATGAACATATCTGCTAAATTTAACTGTGTAAAAAGGGTTAAATCTATTTGCTTTGAAATTAATATATGAAAACGAAAGTGCTAAATTAATGATGAACGAATGTAATGTGCTACACTTCTTTTTTCTCATCATCTTCTTTTTATTATTAATATTTCGTTGCAGTGCTTAACAATACTGAACTTGTTTCCTTTAATTTCATTACCTTCTAAGAACTTTACATATTTTGTTTTTTAAATAGCCAACGGCGTTTGAGCGGCAATTACTTTTTTAATCTTATAATTTGTTTAGCAACGTAGTACAGCCTGTGTATTCAATACTTAAAGGCTTAACTGAAAAATATATTGCTTAAGTAGCGTTATGATTGAGATTTATGATCTTCTTATTCATCGTAATGCTGTCTATCAATCAATGTATATTGTTTCCAGCAGATGAATGCCGCGGTAAGAAATTAACCCCAAATTGTCTTAATCCTGTGTAAGCGCGAGTAATAAACATTTGCCTGCAATTGATAGATAGTGAAATGTCAACTCGACCGAGCCTGTCACGACATTTCATTGTGGAGAACAGCAACCGGCGATTTATCGACATTCCAAGGCACTAAATGGGCTTTATTAACATGTAGGTTAACGGACAAACCCACTGTTGGACAGAAGTGTCCGATATGTAAACCCATTTGACGGATGAATCTTCCCGCCTTTGTGAACCCGTCGACCCTTTGCAAGTCAAAAGGGCCGTTTTAATTACAAGCCTCGTCATTGTTCCAACAGGTACTAATTAAAAATAATTTAATGCGGCCTCTTAATGCTACAAATGAGCACGTGAGCGTAATAATACGTGACCAGCTTCAAATACGAACGCAATCCTTTTCCGACTGAAACCCGTCGACCACCAAGTTGTGAGATGTTGTTAAAAAGAAAAACAAGATCTAAAAGAGAGTCGGGTTTCTCTTTCTACCTTTTCTCCCCTTGGTAAGGCTTCCGCTGAATAACGCCTACGGAAAACGTGTGGTTGCGAGCAAATATTTGACGGGTTTGAAAGAGAGCGACTTCATTAAAAAAGCTTCAAAAACATCAAAATTTACGACTACCCAAGTCAGTGACGATCGTGTAATTAAGTTCTTTATTATCAAGACTCGTGTTTGTTCATGTTAGCGTAATGGAGATATCAACCACCTGGAAGACACGGATGTGATGTAAATAGATTTATTCACTCGAATAATTCCGATAAAGCTCAACAACCTCATGTGCCAGGGACTTTTACGATATTGCTTTTCTATACAGAACATAAATCTGTGAGAAGTCCAATTATTGAATATCTAAACGCTGCAATAACTCAAGTTACCCCCTGTAACGAGGATAATTAGTTTCATATTTGTATTTCCTTTAGGTCTCCTGGAAACATTTTCGACATTTATTATCTTATTTTCGCTCCTTGCAATAATCGAAATATCTTTACGGCAAAGCTTTTGAACAAAGTTGCAGTAGCTCTTGCAGCAAGATTTCTAAACTAGGGTTTCGAAGATTCTCACATTATAGTTTCTGGAAATAATTCTTGATATAAATAGTTTTGTAACCAAAAATCTGTGAATTCTTATGACACTATTTATTATCCAGCTTTCCACGAACTTTTGCAACAAAGTCTGTGAACTTAGCTTCCGTGAATTCTTGTTATTGGAGATGGGTCTACCAATATTTACATAAGAATTTATTAAGTTTCCGCGAAATCTCGTAGTAGTGTTTATTAACTATTGTTTCACGCATTCTTTTAGCAAAATTTAACTAGCATCCCGCAAAGTTCTACACAGCAGTTTCTGAAACAGAGTTATATTAATTTTTACAGAGTAATTTCTTCACCTTCACTCCTCGAATTCTTAAGTGGTATCCCATCAGTGTTCTACAATATTTTGTAACAAATAAATTTTTAACTATAGTTTCGGGAATTTAAAAAAAAATTTCTTATATTTTTCAGTATAAGTTTTTAAATAACGTTTCACAATTTTTCTAATATGCGAATGATTACATCTATATTTTTAATTAGCTGTATTTTTTTTCAGTAATATTTCAGAAGAATAGTGAAAAAAAAATTACAGACGGATTTGAAGAAGAGTATAAGTATTTTATTTTTTAATGTATCACGTAATCCTTATTTAAATATTAAAATCTGTATTGTAAATTGAAAAAGTATGTTTTCT
Organism: Stegodyphus mimosarum; assembly: GCA_000611955.2. NCBI lineage: Eukaryota > Metazoa > Arthropoda > Arachnida > Araneae > Eresidae > Stegodyphus > Stegodyphus mimosarum. The sequence goes on along the minus strand of KK114152.1, from coordinate 552,423 downwards.
TTTCATATGTTGATAATGTTTACAGACTTACAATAAATATCGTAAGTTTGTAAACATACTCGAAAACCACTAACTCGCACCCGGAAGTAATTTCTATCTTTACATCTGACAAAAATCGCCAAACTGCTAGCTTTGATACGTAATTACTAAAGAACTTTTATTTAAAACTCATAAAGCAATTAATGATGCAAAAGAAGAAAAGTAGTTTATTAGGTAATGAGAATAATAGATTAAAAATTTATCTTTACAGAATTCATCTATAATTTTGCATCCTTAAAAATAGAAAAGTGAGGCCTCCTTTATAAACTTAGAAAGATAATGGCTAATACATCTGACGATACAATTAAATGAATGAATTTTATTATTTAGGCCTTCACACTTTTATTATATTATATGTGTATGTATATAATATATGTATAACGAATACCGGCTAGACTGCAGATTACGGGCCAGTCGCCAAATGAAGCGAAATCGCGCCAAATCTGGTAACCTCTTGGCGTCATGAAAATCGTTAGGATTTAAGGTTACAGTTTATAGCATTTAAGCGGTCTTTTTGAATTTTCGTTATTTCACTGTACTTCTAGTAAATTGTGTGAGCAAAATGGCCAACGTCGAAAGAGTTGAACGTGTGGATTTTACTTGTTTGATTCGGTTGCAAGATAAGGACGAAAGATATGTGATAGAATGGTGCATGAATTATGGTTTGATTGCAAATATGTACGACTGTCCTAAGTGTAAAAATAGTATGAAATTACTTCAAATGAAAGATGCGACAAATTTGTGTGAATGGAGATGTGTGTCCATTATATGTGGTTAAGCAGATGGTTGAAATGAGCCGTAGAGTCGCCGTTGAATGAACGCGCCATTTTGAATTTCATCTCCATTGTATTGTTACATTTTAGTGTGGATATAAACAAATGCGAGTTTCTACTATTTATTATAAATAAAAGTTTATTGTAAAAATATAAATTACGTAGTTAAAATTGTTTAACCACTTTTTTTTACTATACCGTTGCTCATGTTTCATTAGATCGAAATTTTGAATTTTAGCTTTTTTTTCTTCTGGGTTTTTTTAAATTAAGTTTTAAATTAAATATGAATCAATGCTTTCCGATCATTTATTGCTCATTTACTGCTTATTACAATTTCTGAAATTTCGTGCTAAAACATTTTATTCCATTTTGCTACTGTCTTAAAAATGGTATATATTATGAAAAGTTTTAATATTGTTGATGCCATAAAATACATAGTTATTAACTTTCAAATACTTTATCGTTGTTTTTCTTGAACTTCTGTTTTAGACATTTTTGCATGTTTACATGATCGATTTTTTGCATGTTTACAGAATTCATTCAAATTCGCTACTATCTAATATGGCGATTTCATGAATTAGTGATTTTCTAAAACCCGCGAAAATAACCGATTTGGCGACTTTTCGAAAATGCGCCAAACTGGCCCGTAATATGCAGTTTTACCCGAATGACTTAAGAAAAAATTGGTCGTAAGGGTTCCAAAATGTGTTTTTCTGAATGTTTCCAAAGTCACCAAGTTGGCGAGAAACTTCTAAATCTCGTCAGCTTAACCACAAAATGATCTGACTTCAAAAGTTTTAACGTCAAAAGATATAACGACAAAAGATTTAACTATTAAATTAGCTCATCAGCTTAGCGACAAGAGGTCATTCTTTGCCCATAATCTCGCATTTTACCTGAGATATTTTTAAAATTTAAACCTTGTTGATCAAAGAATGAGAAGATCTACAATTCTATACAAGAAATAAAAGCTTATATACGAAACATGTGACCACAAGTCCAATTATACGAAATAAAACCTAAAATTATCACTCTATAAGTATAATCATACGAATAAATAAATAACTAAATAAATAATACACAATATTACAATAAAGGGCAAAAAACAGTGCAGTTAAATGAATTTAAAGTTTACTAAAATTTACAAAAATATGAACTTGTTGATACAAAAAAAAAATCGAATTTTGGAGGGGGGAGGAAAAAGAAAGAAAGAAAAATCGCTTCCCCCGCACTTCATTCTCGTCGACTAACAGTGCGTCTATAAAATTTGGGCACGATAGCTTATCAGAAGTAGATTAAAATAAAAAGAGAAAATTCCAAGTACAGTGAAGCATCATGAATGAAATACATAAGAGCTTATAGTAATAAAAATTAGATGTAAACACCACATAACTTCCTTGTACGGCCTACTAAGTTTCACACACTTTTTGATGCACTTCATTTAAATTTACTTCCTCGAATTCCGTTAGAGATATATTTCTCGTTCATTCACTTCAGTTCTCACTCCGCGGCAAGTCAGAAATTTGAGAACACCTTCATTAAAAATTGTAAAAAAAAAATCTGAAAGGTTTCAGATTTTAAATTACGTCCAAAGGGGTGTTTTTTAACGTTTTGTGTGTTACCTTTATTTATTAAATATCATGTTCTTCGCTCTTAAACCATAAAACTCAGTTGAACAGCAATATCGCAAAATAATTTTAAAATGAGTATATCTTTAGAATTTCTGATACACAGTTCCGCGCGCTTTAGATAAAAAGGTCCCCGCCCCGTAGAGTGTTGCCATTGCTCTCTTTTAAATCATTTGAGTTTGTTCATCAAAAATTCGTTAAAGTTTTACACAACATTAATAGGTAATAAAACAAATTCCAAGTTCGGGCTTCCAGATGCTCATATTCCAGAGGAAAAGTACTTTATTCAAAATTAGATGGCTCTAGGTACCGTTGTTTTATCACATTTGGAGAAATATACATACATTTATGCAAACTCTTCATTATTTAATTTCTTTAAATATAATACAGGACTGCAATATTTTGTGGCAACAGTTTGAAAAGTGGTTCAGACTTTCAATGTTTCCGACGCAAAATCGCAAAACGAAAACAATACTCCTTCAGGGACAAAGACCCTTTGGACTAAAAAAAACCTAGAGCACCAAATACAGTAAAAACAGTTTTAAAAAACTTTTTTTTACAATTAAAATTACAGTTTCTACGCAAAAAAGAGAAATTCGATCAAGCGGCGGAAAGTAAAAAAAAAAAAAAAAAAAAAAAAAAAAAAATTCGGTACACCAAAATTTAAAGTTAACTTCTTGTCCCATTAGGCAAAGCGACACTGAAGTTGGTACACCAGCTGACTTAATTCACTATATTGCGAAGAGATTCAAATATAAACAAATTCGCGCCATGTTAGGCTTAGCTCCCGTTACACATTTAAATTAGTGATAATTATATAAGTATTGCATGCAGATTAATTAAAGGCATAACAATTTTCACCAGAATGTAAGAACAACATAGTTCACTCACTTTTAAAGCAAAAAATGCACTATTTACCGGCATATAAGGAAGGGGGAAAAAAAACAGAACTCACCAAGCCGGGTAAAATTATGGGTATATATATATATATATATCCATACTACAATGACCTTTACATATATGTATATCATGGTGGTTTGAAGTTAAAAGATCAGTGAAATATTGATTTCGTAGTAGAAGATTGTAGGAATTTTTGAAAAATTACAAAATCATTTGATAAACCAAACATATCTTTAATACTTGCTAATTATTGTATGGCACGGGACATAACAATGGGGACTGTCTGCACCCCACAATTTTGATTAGTTAGCAAGCAGGCAGCAAAAGAGGGGGAGCAGTTTGTTGCAGTACTATTTATAAGCTTGGAAATTCTTTCTTTTAGTTCTGGATAGCAATTGGGCAAAAGTTTACAGCAATGCGGATACTGCAGGAAAATCACGGATGCCTTGAAGACGTACTACTATATTGAAAATTAGTAATTTAAAGGTCTATTGTCAGTTTGTTAAATTAAGTTTTAATCTGGCAGTTAGTGTTTCTTTACATTTTGGTATCTTACACACACATATATATGTATATACTTTTGCATTTGGTGCAACCGATTGCTTGAAACTGAGAGCTTGACAACCAGACGCTGTAGCAGTCGCATATACAAAATTGTAACGTTCTGCCGGTAATCGTTTTTGACTTAAGAGAGATATATGCATACGTACGTACGCACGTACAGACGTAACAAAAAAAATCCTTTTGAATCCATTTTAAACCAATTTTATAATCCATTTTGGGAAAAAAGAGCCCTTTATTCTGTCCGTACGCTTATATGTCAAGCAAAAAAATAGTCAAAATGTAATCGAGAGCGGCAAAAATGGATTTTTTTTTTTTTTTTGAAATAGAATATTCCAGGAATTTTTCTCGATTACAGTTTACTTCATAAAGAAGCAAAAATTATTCGAAAAATTAATATCAGTGTACTAAAAGAAGTGAAGGAAGCCTTAAATCTAAATCAATCTAATCCTTAAATCTTAAATCTAATGCATCTAAAATTCAGAATGTGCAATCTCTAATGCAGATACCATATTTCGCATGATCTTGGAAAAACATACGTATCTTAGAATCGCGAAAAACGTCCAGTGAATAGTGCTCATGCACTCAAAATATCAAGGTCAATTAGAAAATTATCAAGGTCAGAAAACAATTTTATTTAGAATCTCTTTTTATGGAGTCTGGCGTTGATTAGTTAAATTAACTCTTAGCAGCACGTTACATGAATGCCGAAAAAATATTCGCATATAAAAAAGATTACGCTAAAATGAAGCTGGATCTGTTAAATGTATAATTTACTCACAGCTTATTAACGTAATTAAGAAAAATGAATAACATGGAAAAATTAGCTTTTGTTGTAATGCATGCAGAGGAACATTGGCTATTTTCCTACAAACTTTAGCATAGTAAGTTAATTGGATATTTGATTGGAGAAAGGTTGCGAGGATTTTCTGCTTGATAAGGCATGGCTTCGTGAAAAATTTTTCACAACAATGCTGGTCCGGTTCGTATTTCCGAAATGCATATGGGAAAATATGAAATTCTATGTTTTTTGTGTTTGAACAAGCAAAAAATTTTCATATTTTTCCTCGTGTTAATTGAAATGTTGACTTAAAGAATGTAAACTATGATACAAAGAACTATACATTTTTAGAAAACCGTTAAATTCATTTGTATTTATATCGCATGAGGATAATCCCACCGTATACGACCATCGTAGAGTTTATAAATATTAAACTTAAAAGTAACTACGTACAATTCATTAAACCTTCTATTTTTTGCTTACTCCGATCGCTGTTGCATAGCCGTAAATGAAAAAAATGGACTAAACGTACACCGTAAAGTCATGTTAGTTTCCTATCCAGGAAAGATCCCCCCCTTACACTGGAGAACGTAACTGCAGTTACTTCCTGTTAGCCTTCTGGTGTACACCTCGGTGGCTTTTCTTTGGTGTGATTTTTATTTTATAAGCAAAATGTCATTTTTTAATGTAAAATGAAGTATAAAAATATAATGTAAAACTGTATATTTTAGGTATTTTTATACGTTATCTTGGTTTCGGTTTAGCATGTGTTGCATAAAAATTTCTTGTTGGATCTTAAGTTTGGTTTAGTTTATTTGATTACAGCAAAGTACTCGACGACTATTTGCCTAAGAGAAATGTCCTTCCTGGAGGACTTTCTAAGGAAAACTGGAGCATAACATACAGGGAAAACAATAAAAACATTCATGCAGTTTTACCAGCTACTGCATGCGGCCAACCTTTCGCTGGGATCGGACACTGGCCGAGCTACGAGTGTTCGGCGACTTCATCGCTCGGTCTCTGGTGGACCCTGAAAAATCTTAAACCAGAACCTTATTACTTTTTTTTAACTGTATTGATAAAAACGGAACAGCCGAAATATTTCTTACTTACTTTACTACAAAGCTTAAGTTATATAGTCAAATCATTTACCAATTCAGTATTCATACATATAAATAAATTGCAAAATTAAATATTTCGATTTTTTCCCCTCAAATGTAGAAGAATTTATTCTTTATATTTTATGGTAGGCCCGCTAATCTGTCTAATCCGCTAATCCGTTTTATGGTAGGCCGTCATTTAATTTTTTATTAAAATTAAATAAAATTAATTACTTTCTAAAAATTATTTATTTCTTAAAACTTCCCTGGGCTATATAAATTAAAAATCTTTGTAACCAGTGAGATCAGGATTTTACTTTCACATTGGCATTCTAAACGCAATACTTTGTCGTCTTTTATCTGTTAATTCTACGAATTAATTATTACACGTGCTGACAAAAGCGAGAGATCCCAACATAATAGTAGAGAATAAGGTCAAAAACCAGTGAATTATGACAATTTCAGTTAATAAAATCTCTTATGGGAGATACAAATGTATTGAGAAAGATGTGACTTTAAATGAGGGTTCATAGATAAAAAACAAGAGATGAAAAACAGTAGAAGGTACGATCTTTTGACTCAAAGAATGTACATGATGCTTAATAACAAAACTCATGTAGAAAAGAAAACATGTAAATTTTATTCAATGTAGGGGATGGGGTAATAAAGAGTTCAAAAATCTATTGACTTAATGAGGGCGATATAATAAAGGATAAAGTTTCCGCTAATCATCAGATCATTTAATCTTTTTACCGAGACATACTTGACACTAAACAGACTGAGTTCCTGACATTTAATTGATAGCTAATGAAGCTAAAAAATTAAAAAAACGAAGCTTTAAAGTAGTTTACTTAGAAGATTTATTATTTTAATACAATATAAATTATGATATTGTTTCGAAAATTTAATTACACCTTTCGAACAAAAGTTAGTGTTTGGAATTTTGTTTGGTTATTATACTTGATCCTTTAATTAATAACAATAATGCTAAAAATAATCATTTAGAAAATTTTATAACTTGCTAATGCCGAGGTTTTGTTGTGAAGAAATGTCCGAATTTTGTTTTTAATCACTCAAACCGCATTGTGTTGTCAGGGGAAATGATTAATGAAATCATCTTAAATTCTGACGCATCCGAGTTCCGTTTTCATTGGAGGAGCTTTGCAAAATGTTCCGTGAAATGTTATCCTTGTCTTCAAGGCGGTAAGAAAGAATCTAATTACGCTATGGATTGAGAAAAGCTTATTAATATTGCGCTAATTTTTATAAATTTTAAGTACACCTAATTCTGTTTTTACACGAAGTTAACGTAATATGAATTCAAAATAAATATATTATTCTCTTTTTAGGCGTGAAATGTTCATTTCAAACAAGTGGACCTAACAGTTCCTAAAAATACTTTTTTGCTTAAATTCTAAGAAAAGTAATTCTTATTTTTGGCATATTAATATACGCACGCAAGAATATCAAATGTATCGTCCCAGAGGTCAGACGTTATAAGAATCTGAAAGTTCCCCTGACTGCTTCCACAGACGGTATAATGGTTGGAGGGTGCCGAAGAGGCAGGTTCGAATCCCGGAGAAGGCATGGATGATTTTAAATGTATAGTGTCTGCGGCATGGCGGCACTTTAAATATATGGCTAGCCGAAAGACCTCTCATGTGGATTGGTGATAGGGAAGAAAGTCGGTAAACCCTTGGAACCCCCCCCTCCGGGTGCTCTCCCTCAAATTTGGGGTGGAAATTAATTACATTTTTAAATCCAACCTCCTTGAGGCTCTGACAACAATTTTTCCATGAAATTTATAGACAGGACAACAACAACAGTAGTTCTGATAATGCATCTGGCCATCCTATCTTGAAACCCTGGAGCGTATAAATTTTATTTCAGCCACATAGTACAACCGCTGTGCCAAACTGTAACTGCGACATTTGAAACACATTACGTAAAAGGAACATTCCAACAAATTTTAAACAAACTGAATTGAAACAGTCAGTGTTAACTGAATCAAAACCAACAACATTGAATGAGTATTGGGAAGCAGTTTGGTCACGATGTGCAAAAAGCAAAGGTCTGTTCATCTCTAGTACTAGGGGATTTTGCAGCATCATTACAAAAGGAATACACAGTTGGTGGAGAAGGATTCTATGATCTATTGTTTAGAGATTTTGATGAATTGTTAGTCAACAAAGCCCTAAGCGAAGATGAAATATTAGAAGTTGTCCTTGAGACTCCTAATCCCACAGAACGTAGTGATATGAAAGGAAATATTCTAAAATGCATAATTAATAAAAGAAGGCTGTCCGGAAAATTGGGTAATCATTTTGCCAAACATGTCCCTAAAGTCATGGGAAGTTTCAATGACGTGAACTGAAGCTGTTGATGTATAACGGTCTAATCAAAACACGAACACTGAGAAAAATAACTGAATTTGTTCGTAAAATCGGAAAAACATCAGCATCAGAAGAGACTAGGGCTATTTCGCTGAAGAAATTTCAGAAATAATTTCATTAACAGAAGAGGATCATGATGTCCACAACATTTCTAGAAGTGATGTTCCAAGCGTAAGCAAACGTATGTGCCATTTGTTATCAAAGAATGAAAATGTGTAAAATATTATTATATGTAAAACAGAATTTTTCCCTTGTTTGCTTTCTAAGCAAGATTTCTTTATTTCACGTTAAATACAGACTTAATTTATTCCATTTTCATTACATTCATTACATGTGTATATTATTGAGGTAAAATAACAAGCTTAAAACGAATATTTTTAGTCCAAAGGGATTTAGTCCCGAAGGACTATTACTTTCGTTTTGCGATTTTGCGTCGATTCACTCTGAATGCCCGTTTCACTTTTCAAAATGTTGCCACTAAATGTTATCGCTCTGCATTAAATTTTAAAAAATGAAAAATCTGCATAAATGTATGCATGTTTCTCGCATTGTGATATAACCTAGAGCCATCGAATTTTGAATGACGTAATCCTACTGCGAATATGGGCATCTGGAAGCCCTAATTTTGAATTTGAAATTTGCTTTATTATCGATTTTATGTTTTGTAACATTTCAACGAATTTCTGATTAACAAACTAAATAATTTCAAAGCGAGCAATGGCAACACTGTACGGAAAAAGAAAAAAAACATTTTTATCTCCAGCGCACGAGACTTACGGAAATTCTAAAGATATGTTCATTTTAAAATGATTTTGCGATATTGATTTTGAACTGAATTTTATGGTTTGAGTACGTAGTACATGATATTTAATAAAAAAAGGTAGCACACGAAACGTTAAAAAAACGCGCCTTTGGACGCAATTTAAAATCTGAAATCTTTCAGATTTTATTTCTTTTTTTTTATTTTTATTTTTATTTTTCATTTTATTTTGTTATTATTTTTGATTTTTTAGATATGGAAACAAATTTCTTTTCTTCCATAGATACAATATATTTTGTTCATTTAAAAAGTTTTCCACATATTCTTCAGAAACACATCTATTGTGTGAAATAGAATGTGTGTTTCAGATATAGATCAGAAAAAAAAAACGTTAATCGACAACAGTTAACCAGACAGTGAGTTTGACTACAAACTATGTCCTATGAAGGGTAGAAAAGACGACGAGATGAGAAGGGTTAAAATTACCCTTTATTTTCAACGATTTCACAGGCGCTCCCGCACTTCGGGATGCAAAGACCAACCACTTGTGGTCTGAACGTAAAAATATAAGCCTACTACCTAACTAAAATTTAAATAAGAGCTAACTTTTAATATTTTACACAGATGACTAACACTAAGCCTGGCCTTTTAAATTACTACGTATGTAGTACGCAAACTGCGCGAAACTACAATATGTCTTTAGCTTTCGAGAAGACTAAAACCTTTGGCCTTAAAGGCGGACAGTAACTGATGGCAAGCTCGCGTGAAGTCTAGTGGCAAGACGGCTCACTCTCTCCCCTTCTAATTCTGCTCTTGGCAAAAAGCCACAACTTAAATGCTTAAGCGTTAGTAAGTACAATTTGCATAAACATGTTCACTCGTTTATTCTGCCCGGAAGTGGAAAATAAGATATGATAGTAAAATTTTAGAGTAAAATAAATGTTAGTCAAACTTAAGATCCTTACAAATTAAGTACTTCATGAATAATATTTGTTAAATTCAATAATATAATTTAATTCTGTATGCCTGATTTTATGTTGTTGCGACGTTTCTTACTTGTATGATCCCGATTTTGTTTTTACGCTATAGCTAATCCACTTTGATGAGCTTTGGTGGTTAACAGTGCCGGCTGCTAACTTGCACGCGGGCTCGAATCCCGTAGGCCTTCTCACGAACCTCTGTACTTCGATTCCCGAAAATTGTATTACGTAGTGTTTAAATGTATTTTCGGCTTTAGGCGAACTTAATTAAATTTGCATTAACAAGAGATTTAAAAATCAGTGTGTTGCAACTGCCAGAAATAAAATATCTTTATCTTCCACGAGTCAAAGTATTGCCTTGCAGCAAAGCATAATTGCTTTACTTTCAGATTAACTCTCTGTCTTCGTTGGTTAAAAAATTACGTGATTCAAAAAAATAATCGGTGTTTATAATAATACTTTTATTTTAATCTGATTAATTTAAATAGAAATACCTCTAATTATCTCAACAAGTTGAACTCGAGCTAATACTTCGTAGAAAAATTCTCCAGTATTCCTTAATTATAATCAGCTTAATCTATCCTATATCTTGGGGCAATATCACTTTATGTTTCTCTCTTTATTTTTTTCGTGTCCTTTTAGAAGAATTTTCCAGGCTTCATTATAGAAGTAGGCAGAAAAAAAAGGAATTTTGCAGCAGAAACAATATATATAATTACTGCTTCCAGATCAACAAATTTTTTAGTAAAGAAAAAACAAAATAAAATGAAACAATTAATATTTGAGTTAATATCAGTACTGCTCGAAATTTGAAACTTATTTTACAGTACGTGAAAATTTGTGGCAGCAGGAAAGAAAGGAAGGAGAACTAGGTTATTAATACTTATTTTGGAAGAGAAGAACGTTGTTTTTTCTTATTAAGAACTGGAAAACTTGATACAGTATCGAAATTCAAAGTTTCTATAATATGGAAGTTTTGGGAAGGAGATTATTTTCACTTTTCATTGAAGGATTATCCCCTTCAAAGCTATCGCTTCCTACAGAATGGATCAAACAGTGGACTGCAAATCAAATAATAATACTGAATGTTTCATTTCTCTAGCAACTAGGTACTTAAAACTGATCAAAGAAGCTTAATTTCTTTGGTGTCCTCATCAATCACGAAACCTTTAATTACTTGTTATCTCGCGTGAAAGCATTCTGCTGGTTTGTAACAACTAGTAATTTCTGGATTATTTAATTCCCTCCCATTCATGCATATATTCGATTCACATACGGATCGAGTAGTTTTGCACCACTTCAGATACATTTAAGTCAACATTAAAAGGTATTTCCAGACACCAAAGGTAATCATATAAATCATTTCGCTCAATCACACGCAGAAAGCTGTTAATTAGTATGTAATTGATGGTCATATGAATGCAACTACGGTTGTCAAGCATCTTAATTATGCGCACTTAATTGTCCAGTAAGAGCCAAATGTAGTCGGGTTAAATGAGAGACAAACTTGAAACATATAATCTGTAATCGTTATTTTTGGATCAATCAAAAAGCTTACAAAATCCCGTGACTGAATATAAATTACTCTGATCATCTACTGATAGGATAAGAATAAAATTGTACATCTTTCGCAATTTTATTATACTTGTAAATAACTTTAAGTTGCATACACCTAAAATTTTAACAAAGTATAATTTTGAAGTTAATTATGTGATTATTCTTGTCAGTTTGTAATGTATAATACTGTTGCGCGCGTACTGGTTCGTAATGGATTGAATGCAAAAGCCGATGAAAAAGTTGATAAAATTTATTCTTATCCCAAGAAATAAAGCAAAATGTTGAAATTTCCTCAAAGATATTCGTATAAGGTCGCAATATCTCACAGTACTTATATTTGAAACTACTAAAACGTTAAATAGAACTCAATTCAAAATACATAGAAAGCTAATCCGATGTCACCGCGAATTCGCTACAGTCAATAACAGCACTAGGTAAACAACTATAATTCACTTAAAACAACTGAGCTGAGATGTTTTTCTCCAGCTTTTGTAAGTTTTTTAATCATGCATGAGAACATCCTGGTACTTTCTATTCTCGAGGTTTCTGAAAAGCAGTTACGAGATATCTATTTATTAAATGCGCGTGCTCCTGTATTTTTACTTTTCCGGCGTAGCTTTCTCTTAAAATATGTCACGCGCTGAATTACACTAGAAAATAAAACAATTTTAATCACAATTCTACCAAAAACTAGCAAATTAAAGACAAAATCCGTAACAACATTTTTAAAGTTTAAATCATTTTTGTTGAAAGTTTAAACTTGAAGGTTTCTTTTCTCATTCTCGGCCGTAGGAAAGCAGAAGTATTCGGTTTTCCAATCTACAAGCTATGTAAACATTTTGCCAGTTTAAGTCTATAATGCATGCGTCAGAAAGCAATCATACACACTCGCTTTGTCTTTACTGAGGCTTATCGCCCTAATTTTAGGATATAACAGTTTGCAGATAGTTCCGAGAAAAAAGAATACATATTGTTGCGAAAAATTCGGCGGTTGCGCCTGTATGTAAGCTTTCCGGCATAGCACTAGGGTTACCATAAAATAATGTATGCTAGGGTTGCCAGATTGGCGACTTTATCGCCCATTTGGCGACGAAATTGGTGATATCCCATGGTCCAATCGGGAAACTTCTAGAATAACTTCCTGTCGAGATATTTCTCGAAACGTGTGGAACCTAAGGAAGAGCTATATAAACCCCTGCATTTCTGAGAGCCGGCATTGTGAGAATAGCTGCTTACTGTGAGTGCTAAGCTACGCGAGAGTTTTGTGAACGGAAAGCGATCGAGATAGTGCTTTGCCGTGAAGCTACCTTTACAGTATAGCTTGACAGTGTATTGGTGATTGTTCCACGGTGTTTATTATTAGTGTTGTCGTGAAGCTACCTTTACAGTTACAAAGCCTCCACTTGGGTTTGAACTCAAATTAATATGAATTAAAGCTTAACTAATGCTTAACTGAAAGATATAGCCGAAGCTATCAGGATTCTAAGTAGTAGGCCCCTAAACTCAATTAAGTAGGCGAAGCTATTAAGGGCCTGAAGTACGGCCGAGCGTAGTAATAGCTTAGAGAGAGACGTAGCCCAAAGGCAAACTCGCACTGGTCAGAAACTCAGTTTCTCTAACGAAGTCAGCGAAACATCGACTTAAATACTACTACTCTTACTCATTTTCATTAAACGCGTTTCTGAAAATACGTTCTGGTAGGAAATTGTAAGCTGAAATTAGGAGAGACAGGAAAGTGTGACAAACTTAAAGTAACTGTTATAAACTTAAGATACACTGGTGTGCACAAATTAAGAACGAGACGGTTTTTTCAATATAACTTTGTACAAAAGCTTTCCAAATCAACACATTTAATATCGTAAGATCCCCAATACGTAAGGACATGAGTAATGTAAGCAACACTTACTAAAAGAGAAATCAGAGGGATAAAAAGAAGCTTTATTGAAAAAGTAGCATGGAGCGCAATGCGACTGAAGGCCGAAACATCCCTGTGATGGGTGTCCAGCAAGAAACATCCGGTCTTTAATAGGGGATATGATCTCCCCTGACTGCTAGGCAGGTTTCACATCATTTGTGCATGCTGGATATGTGGTTGTTAATGAGCTGTTGAGACACTGCTGCTCGTTCCTCTTGTAGCACCAATCGCAGTTTCGGAATCGTTACTGGCGATAAGCTACGTGCTGCCACGGGTCTCCCTAGTAAGTTCCGTACATGCTTGACGGGATTTAGATCCAGAGACCTTGCCGACCAATCCATGTGTTCAATATCTTCACTCTCCAACAGCTCTTCGACAGTAACTGTGCGATGAGGTGGAGCGTTGTCGTCCATGAAGAGGAACTGAGGACCCATAGCCCTTGTGAAAAGACGCATGTAAGGAAGAAGAACCTCGTTACAATAGCAGTCCCAGGTGACGAACCTCCTTGGGAGATATGAAGGTCGGTCCGGCTACCAAGCATTATGTCTGCTCGAACGAGAACTCCGCGACCTCCAAAACAGTCCCTTTTGATGATGTTGAAGGGGTTATTGCGTGTTCCCCGCTCTGTCCAGATGTGTATGTGTCTAGAATCGCAACTCAGACTAAATCTGCTCTCATCTGTAAAGAGTACTCGTCCCCATTCATTGTCTCTCCAATTCCGGTGTTCCCGGCACCACAGAGAACGCCTTCTCCGATGGGCAGGCGTTAGAGGTACACACCGTACAGGGCGTCGTGCAAACAGACCACCACCGTGCAGTCTTCTGGCCACGGTAAAACGCGATATCGGTCGTCCAGTCGCCTGTGTCGCGTGTCTAGCGATTTCTCCCGCTGTCTGCCGCCTGTTTCTTCTGGCCTGTAAGGCAATATACCGGTCATCTGCGGGTGTGGTTCCTCGTGGACGACCACTACTAAACCCCCGGATAGCTGTTCTTGTAGTTTGAAATTGTCTCCAAAGTCGTGAAATGATGCTGTGAGAAATTCCGAACTCTGCAGCCACACTTGTCACACTGCGGCCTTCCTCCAACTTCCGAATGATTCTACCTCGGGTAAGAGCATCCAGATGTCGTCTAACAGATTGATTATTCGCCATTTCTCGCTGAGGCAGCAACTCGGTGTGATTTTAACTGCTATACGGCGTGCAATCTCTTTGCCAGAAATACTGATCTTACACCGAGAACATGCTTTATACTACTCAGACACTTCCCCATTACGTCTACCTGCATATCTGCGCGTGTGCTACCGTACATCACCTTACTTAATCCCCTGATTGGTCATTCTGTCCGCTCTGCCTCTTCGTTCAGCTGATATGCTAATTTTTCGACTTCGTCCTTAATTTTTGCACACCAGTGTAAACCTTACATCGTGTGTCTTTTAAGTTTCTAATTACTTATACATAATTGTTTATTTGTTTTCACGGAGTGTTAAAAAGTCTTTAATTTAATTCATATCAGTTAGGTAAAATAATTACTAAAATAGGTAAAATAAACATTATATTACTTACAAGTGTATTTATTACTTTAAATCGCTCAGTTTTTTAATGAATAGCAGACAAATTAAATTTGAAATATCAGTTATAAATATCAGTGATAATTTAATATTTAAATTGAATTCGAAGAGAAGCATGTCATTCAAAATTTAGAAAGAAAACTTTGTTTACCGTAAGTTTTGAATAAAACTCTATACATATTAAGGGTGAAATGTATGGGTCTCTCATTTTAGGGAACAGAACACTTAAAAAAAAGGGAGAGAGAGAGAAGAAGGAAAAAAAGAAAAGGGAGGAGGAAAACATTTTTAGGGTCAAGGCTATTGTTTATAAAGAAGATGAACCTTCAGCTAATCGTTCTCGAAATCAAAAATGTTTGCTCAGAATTTGCAGCACCTGACAAAGACTGTTTCTAAATGCTTTCTTTCATTTTTCATTTGTTCTTGTCTTCTATCAGTTTCCTCAGTATGGTCCGGTCTACCGATTTTATATTGCGAGGACAGGATTTTCTGTGTTAAGAAAAAGCCAATCACCTCCCGAAGTAAAAACTTCTCAGAGGTTTGAAATATAAAAAATCGGTGTCAGTTTCTCAAAATCCATTCTGTCTGGGCGGATGTCGAATAAAATTGGGACTGAGGTAATGAAAATGTTCTCTTGCACTTTGCCTTAGTGATCCATTTATACAAAAAATTAGAAGTTCTTAAATAAAGAATTAACAGCAACTTTAATTTTACTTAGTGCAGAAAAAAAAAACTGAAATGTTTCAGATTTTAAATTAAATTCCAAAGGGGCGTTTTTTTAACGTTTTGTGTGTTACCTTTACTTATTAAATATCGACTTCTTCGCACTTAAACCATAAAATTCAGTTCAACAGCAATACCGCAAAATAATTTTAAACTGAGCATATCTTTAGAATTTCAGATACACAGTTCCGCGCGCTGGAGATAAAAAGTTTCTTTTTTTCTTCCCGTAGAGTGTTGCCATTGCTCGCTTTGAAAGTCTTGAGTTTGCTAATCAAAAATTCGTTAAAGTTTTACGAAATATGATATAGATAATAAAAGAAATTCCAAATTTGGGCTTCCATATGCCCCTATTCGGGTGGAAACGTACGTTATTCGTAATTGGATGGCTCTAGGTACCGTTGTTTTATCACAATGAGAGAAACATACATACATTTATGCAAATGTGAATCGGACATTTATAGTGAATCAACGCAAAATGCCAAAACGAAAACAATAGTCCATCAGAGACACGAAGCCTCTTTGGACTACCAAAAAAAAAAAAAACATATGCACGTTTGGAATTCCAGATAGTTCAGATATGGGAAATTTTCCTGCTATTTTCAAATGAATTGTTGAGATGAAATCATTTGAAATGAAGCTAAACGAAAGAAAAATTCTATCAGAGATTAAAATCAATTTTACGAGTTACATGTCTTGGCAAAACAGAGAAATCATTTCTGCAAAAGATAGCTGAAGAAACATGTTATCTTTTTATCACCTCATTACAACCTTCATTAACGCCACATTCTTCTGACCTCCGCGCCAGACCCCTTTCCATTGCGAAAATGATGAATTTCGTTTGACAGTAATTGTTAAAGCCCCCTGGCGCCACCTAGTGGAGTGGGCAAGGAAATATGTCCGTCTCGAACGGAGAAAGGGGCGTAACTCGGTAGTGGACACAATGGCTGCTCAGCGATGGATATTCCGTCGATTCTGGACACGTTCGTGACTTTTGCGTTTTTTGTTTTGTTTTGTTTAGTTTGAGTGTTGTTTCTTCAACCGGTTCGCGCCGATTAACCAGGCTGAAGAGGGATTTATGACTGTAATAGCTGTTTGTGGTCGATAGTATTTATGATGCCGATTAGTGTTTTTTTGTAGTTTGTTTTATTTTTGCAGTCCTCCAACGTCCCATTAGTCATGCGATGTGGAGGCTGCGTCAAAAAAAGTAGCAACTTGTTTAAAAATTCAGGCTGCATCAATTTTTCAGTTAGATTGCGTGTTTAAATTCATAATTTAGAGTAACAGATGTGTCAATCGTTTAATCGATGAAGGTTAATTGAAAATCTTATTATTTCATTTGCTTATTCGTTACAGCAGGAAAACTATTAAATTAAAATACAATACACCTTTAGTCTATCTTACTCTCAAGGATTGTAGACTCGCATAAATCCATTTTTTTGTTCCGAATGAGTTCTATTTATTTCCGCATCAGTTCTACCCCGTATTATAATTTTACCCCATTAATCGTTTTATGTCAAATTCCCTCCTCCTCTGCCACGGAATCTTTAGAAAATAATTTGAAACAAAGAACGGATTTTTTACGTATTTATTACATATTCGTATCTGCATTACTTTCGTTTTAGACTATAATATCTGGCAATACAGTTATATAGTAATACTCCATGGATAGTCTTCAATTCCGCGTTCATGTTACTAGCGTTCTTTTCAAATATTATTGAATAGCGAAGTTGCAGGAAGTTTTATCGCTATTAATTTTTATTGGCGTGTTCGAGTATTAGATTATTATTATTAGTAGTATGTTATTATTATTATAAGTAGTAGCAGCAGTAGTCTATTATTAGTATCTCATTATTATTATTAGCACCAGAGATGCTGTTAGTTTTGATCCTCACTCTTTCGCCTGTATTACCTTTAACATAAGAAGATGTTGTTACCAAATATTATCGCCATGTATTATTTTTTAAAAAATAATATAGTGAATAAAAAATATATGGCAACAATTAACACTCTATTCGGAATTCTAAAAATATGTTGTTCTTAAATATTTTTGGATTTTGCTGTTGAAGATTATGGAACGTAAGTATGAAGAAATAGATGTTTAAAAATAAAGTTACAAAAATAATAGAAAAGTGTTTCTAATTTTAACGTTCAACCAAAAAGGTTTGTTAAGGTTTTTTATGCTCTCGCTAAGTTCATAGTCCACCAGTCTGCTGCTACATTCACTACTACTACTAACTTTTTTTTTTAGCTTTATTATTAAGCATCATTTCCGTTTCACTTAAGCCAAATACAACTCAACAGCAAAATTATAAAAATTTTAAAGGCAGCACACGTTTAGAATTCCCGACGCAGCGTTAAGTGTTGGCATATGCATTTTTCTGTGTTTTTCAGTCTTTTCTCGGTTCATCATATTAATGTTCGGTTTTCTTACTAAGATGGTTTTATAAAACTTTTTTTTGTCTTTTTTATTATTAACATTTCGTGTGTGTACTTTACTTATCAAATACCCTCTTCTTGGCGTTTACGCTGCATAAAATTCGATTCGACAGCAAAATCACGAAATATTTAAAAACAGCATGTCTTTAGAATCTCTCGCTCGGTTATGAGAATAATTTTCTCCCCTCGTACAGTGTTACTACTGCTCGCTTTCAAATAGTTGATTGAGTTTGTTAATCGAAAATTCGTTAACGTTTTACAAAATATGAAATAGATAATAAAACAAATTAGAAATTCAAAATTCTGGTTTCCAGGTGCCCATATTCGGGCATCGAATTTTATGTTATTCAAAATTTGATGGCTCTAGGTACCGTTGTTTTTCCACATCGTGAGAAATATATATACATTCACGTATATTCTTCATTATTTAATTATTTTAAATATAATTCAAGGCGATAATATTTGGTGCAACAATATGAACAAAGCTTTAAGTGTTTCGAAGAAAAATGCCATTTCGTGACTAATATCGACCATAATAAAATAATAAAAATTAATAAGTTAATGGAAACGTGAAGGAGCTTATCTCGCCTGGGGCTTCAACTTGGATTGTGATTTCGTTTGAAACTGAGAAGTGCCGAGTCCGGGTTCCGGTGGATTCCGACTGAATCTAAGACACTTCTGCTTCTTTTAGGACGTTTCCTAAAAGAAGTTGGGGAAGTGTCTTTTTGCAGCAATTTTGCAGTCTTTGGCAGCAATTTTGGGCACATTCAATGGCGTAACTTAACTCATTGTCTATTTACATGCAAAATGTTGAGGTTATTTATCAACAAATGGTTGTACCATTGAGTAATAAAAGAGATCAATCTCAGGAGCGAATCGAGAACTTGGATGGATTTTCGAGGGTCATGAGTTCTGGGCTTTTTAAAACAGTTTCTATTTGCAATAAGGATGATGGGGAGGATGAAGAAACTCAGAAGAGGTGAACGATGAGGATGAGGATGATGATACGACAATCAAGAGGAGGCTTAGGAAGATGAGAATGATGTGATGAGGTTGATGAGAAGGATGAAGGAATTAAGGAGGATAAGGCTGAGCAGTATTAACGATTCAATAATGATAATCAGCTTCTCTTACAGCTTCTCAAATTAACATTATAGCTTAGTCTACATTAATATCCTAGTTTATTAAGTTCTTGTATTTAAAACCTTAATGAAACCAAGCTATTTCATGAGTTTACTTTCATTGACGTTTATTGTAAGTTATAGTTGCAAATTAATTCCCTAACAAAATGGGTATTTAGTGTTCATCAAATTAAGATATTTAAATATGGATGATTAATCTTTTTTTCCAATTCATTTTCTGTAAATTCTAGTTTGAGTTCAAGGTTTCTGAGAAGGAATGTTCGTGCTTCATAAGACTTCCGTGAAAAATAGAGCGTAATTATGTTAAATAGATTGAAAATGCTTTTATTATATAATTCAGCTGTTGCATTAAATCGAACCGCAGGATATCTTGACCTTATTAGAAGACGTATGATTTTGATTAATTGTTAGGAAAACTCTTTCCTTTTTCCGTTTCCTACCATTTCAAAGTACACTATTTTTTAATTTTCTCTACATCTTTCATAACATACAATGAAATTTCGCTTAGCAAATGCTCTCGAAAATCACGAACAAATTATCTGTGCAGAAAAAGTCTCGGATGATGAAGATCGTTTTGAGTTACGAACATTAAAATCGGCAACAAATGATTATTAGAGATATTTTGGTGTACCATCCATGATCCATGATAATCATGGAATTAACATCTAAGAATTTCGGGAAACATCCTTTTAATTTTCCGCTGTGTAAGATCCCATTAACAAAGCCTGTACAATAACTTATAGAGTCATGAATTCCCTGGAGGTGTAGAGTCATTAGGTGTGCAATGCCTTGATCGGGACTCGATCCTGGACCTCTCGAATAAACGCTGAGTGTGCTACCAGTAAACCACGAAGGCATGCAGAAAGGAGGTAGAAAATAACTTAAAAAGGAACCTGTCATTAGATTTCATTATAGATCGAGATTATGAGGTTTTTCCACTGAGGATGTTTTTAATTAAATATGATATTGTATTTCTAGACAAACTTACAGGGTTAAAAGTTAATAATGAAGACGTTGAAGAGGCACTAGAGGACTATAAAAATGAGCCCAACGAAAAAGAACTGAAAATACTTCATAAAAGAGTAGAAAAGACAATTATGAAGGAAGTGTATTTAGAGGAAGAGGCAGCTTAGGTTAGGTTATTTAAATATGGCAAAGGACACAAGGCAGATCTACTTACGGGGAGGTATGCTATCATGGAGAACTTTCTAAGGGAACCTGGCTCGCATTCTCGTTGCACATGGAGAAAAACACAATATTCAGCATTTTAACCAGCCACTCATTGTTGGAGTCAAGAAAAGAAAGAGAAAAGTTACCTAGTTATTTAATTCGCGAAAAGTAAAATAGAGCTAGCAGCAAAGTTTTGTAATGAAATAACCCTTTTAAAACAGCACAAGTTGTAACCGAAGCATTTGAAATAGTAATACCGTGTTTCATTTGAGACAGTTTTAAAATGCAGACAAAAGTAAATCACCCTGGACAAATTTTGAGACACTGAGACCTAATCAGTCTCAGACAGAGTCGAGTGACGCTAAAAGTAAAAAAAAAAAAAAAGATAAGGAAGAAAAGAGTTACTCGATATTTTCATGGTATTATTACTACTCTTCGTTTTGTGGCCCACTCTCTTTCGTATATGCACGGTAATATTAAAATAAAGTTTTATCAATTTTATCTTTCATATTGTTACGAATTTCACGTTTATTTGGCTATTTATTTAGAATTGTAATTAAAATTCCTTTTTATTTCCCCGTGCAACGCAGACGATTTTTAAAAAGAAAGCTACGTCGAAAAAAAAAAAAAAGAAAAAATAAAAAGAAAAATAAAAGAGCGCGTGCATTTAATGTTTAATAAATAAATATGTCGTAATTACTGTTGCCATCCGGAAAAATCATGATTGTTCTACTGATAATTGAAAAGCTTATAAAAGCCGAATTGAACCCCCTCATCTCAGTTGTTGTTATTGTAAATGTAGCTGTAAAAAGCGAACTGTTGTTTGTTTACTTAATGCTGTTATTGATTGTAGCGATTTCGCTGTGAGATAGAATTATTTTATCTGTTTTGAATTGAGTTTTTGCTAAACGTTTGAGATATTGTGATATTGTGCGAATATCTCTGAAGAAATATTTCAGCATTTTGATTTATTTCTTGTGAAAAGAATAAATTTTTGTTAACTTTTTACGACTTGTGCATTCAATCCATAACGAACCTGTACGCACGCAACAATATTGTATTTATTTATTTATTGTCTTATTTTACGTTACAAACCTGTGCACAGGGTACTGTAGCTAATTTTATATAAGCAATCGTATGTTGTCTAGGAACAGAGTAATCCCTTCTGTATTGATTAATATAGGGAGAATAATTTCCTTTTACGAACATTTCGGATGACGAACCACCTTCAGGAACGAATTAAGTTCTCAAGGCGTGGTTGTATGTATACTGCATTGCATTATTGGCAATAATAACAGCATTTATGTCTATGCATTTATGTTATGGTTACTAAAACCCATAAACATGTGGAATGCTCTAAAATTTGAAGTTATTTCATAATTTTAAACTATTTAAAATACGTTTTACAACTTTACGAAATAAAATACGATTACATGACGTATGCATCCAAAATGCCCGTATCCTTAACTTAAAATTTATTAGAAAATTAGACTTGTAGAAAAATCAAAAGAGTCTGTTTTACTTCTATATAATTAATTCAAGCATTATGATTGTGTTTTAATATTGCAAACGTTAAAAACGTAACCTTTTCTTGAGGCAAAAATTCATCAGATTCTTCATTTTATAGATATAAGTAAGCTTTGAACTTTTGTTCCTGATGAATTTTCCTCGATACTGTTGAAAATACAGCTGATAAATTTAATTGTTTTAAAATTCACGATAGCTGATATACATAATTCACGAAATAGGTGAGTAATTTCATTTTTAATGCAATTTTTGCTGCAAATTTACCGTCATGTGACTAGCGAATGATGATTTGAATTTGTTATATAACCATGCATATTATATTTATTTTAAACTTTAGCTTAAAGAGAAAATATTATGTAAGTCATGGAGAATGATGCGGTAACTTACTGCTAAGTTATGGCGATTACTGTTCTAAACTTTATTTAATATTAACTGAATAGACAAAATCTTATCATGGGATGGCATCGTCGATAATAATCAGACGACGCTGCAAGCTGTGTGAAAGAACTTTTTCTTTTCGCTGGAGAGAACGCAGACGATTCCGCCATTAAGACGGTAACACGACTGAAAGACATTTGAATGTAAAGACGTTGATTTGTATTCATCTGTAAATAATCTCATCTACTTCCTTCTATCAATGTAATCACTTTGTAGTTTGTAGCAACTATTCATGTTTCCATTAAATTTTCGAGTTTTCTATAAATCGGATTAATTATTGAGAACCCCTAGACAACCATCTCTGAAGTATATTTACAGACATCATACTCCTAGATAGTAAGTACCGATCCTACATTCCTACATTATTATACATATTTCATGGATAATATGCAATTGTACAATTAAGACTGAGAAAACGAATGCATATCTGTTTCGATAATTAATTTAAAACTTAATTTTGATTAAAGTACCACATTTCTGATTGGGTTGTTTACTTTTGAGGAAGAATGAGTATAGATACATTTCAAAGCTCACGAAGGACATAAACTTAGCAGATGAGATGTATTCATTAAATGCCTTTTTACGGAAAACTGTTTCATTTCCTCACTATACATACGGAAAATTCAGAGTAGCCAGTCTGTTTACAAGGAATAGAACCCAGAATGAGCTATTGGTGTTTAGCAGTCTCTTTCATTCAGCCACCAATGAGTCGATGGAAAATACTGTCTCCTTGGAAGATTTTTTAACGCAAACTGACCTGTATTTAAGCTATGAATAAAAAGGACGACAAAACAGCCATGCAGCTTGCTTGTATAACAGGCAAGAACAGAAAGCGAATGTACCTACCGGTGTTTCGTCATTTATATTTTTAAAATTACTTCGCATGATACTGTGCAAAGCTTTGCTCACCATTAAACGTAGAAATATGGAAAGATATTTTTATTTACGTATTGTTTTCTTTGTGTATATTTATTATTAATTGAATGAGATTTTTAAGTAAAATAAAAGTATTCGCTAATTAAAAAAATTCAATAAAGGGTTGAATTGCGATATTAAAAAAAATCTGATGTAGATACCATATAACTTCTTTGTACGCTCTATTAAATTATGCACATTTTTTGCTGCATTTCAATTAAACTTAGTTCCTCGAGTGTCATTACAGATATATTCTAATTCAATTAAATCCGTTCTCTCTTCGCGGCAAGACAAAAATACATAAAACCTCGAACCATCGTCATTAAAAATTGTAAAATACAGAAAAACATAAAACCCCAAATAGAGTTAAAATTTTAATTTTACTATTAAAATTAGAGCTTCTATGCAAAAAGAAGCAATTCGCCCAGCGGGCAAGAAGACAGACTTTTCGGTGCACAAAACGGAAAATTTACTTTTCTTTTCACTCCGCAAAAAGACTGAAGTCGGTGCACAAATTGACTTAATTCACTTTTCTACTTTCAAATGTAAACAAATGGCATCTTCGTTAGGCTTAGTATCGATTAAACAACATTTAATTATTGACAATTCCACAAATACTGCATACAGATTACCTAAAAGCATCAAAACCTTAACCGGAAAATAGGAACAACATAAGTCAGTCATTTTTAAAGCAAAAAATGCGCAATTTACCAACATATAAGAATAAAAAAGCTGAGTTTACAGATCCAGTTAACAGAGTGGATATATCTATATATATACATGTCTGGTGCAGCCGATTGCACCCAAAAAGGAGGGTGCACAATTAAATGTTATAGAAGTTCCATACACAAAATATCAAAGTTCTGAGGCTACTCATTTTTTAGTTTTGCGAGATATATACATACGTACAGACATCACGAAAAAAAATCTGTTTTGAATCTCTTTTAAATCCATTTTACAATCCGTTTTAGAAAAAAGAGTCTTATCCTGTCCGTACGTGCAGGTGTCACGCAAAACCTTGTCCAAATGGATTCTAGAGCGGTCAAAATAGATATTTTCGTTCAAATATGATACCCGAAATTTTTCGCGTTTACAATACTTCTTTTACTTTCTACAAGGAAGTAAATATAACATTGCACTGATAAAACGGTTCATGTTTTTTGACAATAATATTTAAAATATCCCAATCAGGTAACGTAAATCTTCACTACTCTTGTTTGGCATTAAAAGACAGAAGATACAAATGAAAATGATGAGTAAGCGCATAAGTAAGCATCATTTTATAAATGTGGCAGTGTAAAATATGATAATAATGATATTATTACTCTTCTTCAAACAAAGTAAGTAGAATATGCTTTTTATTATCACTTACGGTTTAAAACTGCGTATAATAATTAAATAAATAAATAAGAAAACTAAGATTAAAATTGATGTTAAGTATTAAAAAAGTATTAAAACATTTTGATAAAAAAGGCATTTTTCGGTTATAATATATTTCAGAAAATCAAGTAAAATATTTAAAATGCATATGCAAAGCTATAACATGAACCTAAAACTAAACAATTATTTTTTTACATATATTGATATAAACTATATTACATTTCAATGATTATGCTTTTAAATGAATGTAATGACTTGCAGAAAAAGACTTTAAATTTCTTAGAAATTACGGTATAGAAAAATAGTGAAGAATAACGTTATCAAATAGAACATTTAAAACACAAAAATTTTACATAAAACATTTCTGTAAATACAATGAAAAATTTGCATCTAAAAAATTTGCGCACAGTCTCTGTATGAGCTAATTTTCCTTGCAAAATTCCCCAAGAAAGCATCCCTTCGATAACGCAGAGAGCTCTCACATGTTTTACAGTAACAAATTAAAAGAGAATAGCAACTATTATGACTATGGGGATAAAGGGTAATAGAGACTAACAAATAATGACGCTCATTTTGTCGTTTTTCATGGTGCCTTTCCCTTTAAAATTACTCGTGAACTACTCTAATTTTCCTCGAAAGTCCAAAAAGAAATCACAGTGATTATAGCAAGAAAACAATGCAAATTTTTCCAACACGTTTCAAACTGTTACATTTGATTTTATCTCATATCACGGCTTCCTCATAAACAAACACCTTTCTTATATCGATTACGGAAAACAGGGACTTAGCCGGTCTGCATGATACTTAAGAGAGCCAAATGATCAGAAAGCCTATTTAGAACCAATAAACACTGGATATAACCACACCCAGCAGTCGGTGTCATGAGAAGCCTGAGCTTTTAAAGTTCCCCTCCCCCGCTGCAGGGCATATTCTCAAAAAAGATCGGCAGAAAATGAGAAAAATCCCCGCGCAGTGCTGCAGGGATACGAAGTTCTATTTATTTAAATTAGATTAGAATGCAATTAAGCTTCATAAATACTTAATACCTTTTGCGGAGATTCTTGTTGAAATGCTTGCCTGTATAATAGGAAAAGGATTTAAATTGAAGCAATGGCTTTTCATTTAGCTTGATGAGAGTGGAAAAGTATTATGTTATCAGATTCTCATGATTTAATGGAAGACGAGCAAGGCTACATAAAATTGCAGTTAGCGTTTAGCTTAATTTAACTTCATTTAATAGAATCTGTGAAGGAAGTTAGTATTGATCCATTGAATTCGAAAGCTAGGTATCTTCAGTCAGTTTTTTAATGAAATTTCTTCATTATTTCCTTTTTAGTGACTATTTCTGAATTAAATTGTCTCCACTGTTGTGTTTTTAAGTGCATTTTGTTTATTTTTCTCATTTTTAGTGACTATTTTTAAAATAATTTTTTCATTGTCGTATTTCAGTAGCTGTTTTCAAATAAACGTTTTCATTATCACCGCTCTTTAAAGAAAAATATATAATTTATATTGTTAACCAGAGTTCGATAAACTACGCCTTACGAGCCAAATACAGATCTTCACATGTCTTTTATGTTGTCCATGAATAGGATTAAATTTTGCTATTTAAAACATAGCTTATGTACAGAGAAATCGGTTCACGAATTTAATTAATTTCTGGAGATAGCTCATTAAGCAGAAATGTTCGTAAACCGGAAGTATTTTCTCATAAAAATTCATGCAAAATCGATTAATGAGCTCCTGGACTACTAATGACTGCTTATTTAAAAGCGTTCAGCATAAGTTTGCTCATGACATGCTTCATAGCTTGGCTTAGCTTGATAACATTATAAGGTATTTCTCCCGCCTTCTTGGCATGCCTTTCTGGTGTAGTGGTCAGCACGCTCGGCGCGTATTCCAGAGGTTCATGGTGCGAATCCTGGCAATGGCATTGCTCATTTTTCATGTCTCCTGCTTTTTAAAAAATTCCTTATGACTCTATAGTGGCGCCTGAAAAAAAAAAGGTGGTGGATAATGATTTTCCAGCGCCAGGATTTGGCGACTGGGTCCCCTAATCCCCAGTCGCCCTTTAAAAGGGGGCGTACATAAGGTATTTCTCCCGCCTTCTTCGCATACCTTCGGGGTGTAGTGGTCAGCACGCTCGACGCGTATTCGAGAGCTCCGTGTTTCGAGTACCGGCGAAGGAGTTGTTCATTTATCACAACTCCTGCTTTAAAAAAAAAAAAAAAAAAACCTAATGACTCTACAACATAAACCAATGGAAAATTTTAAGACCTAAGACAGAAACATGTAAGCCTAATGCTAAACAGATAAAATAAATGAAAATTTAGTTTTATTTGACCTTACCTGAGTGAAAGATAGTGGACAGGATAAATGAAAAGTGATGATGGACAAAAAAGGAAGTCGGATTATTCCTTGTTCTGAAAAGGAATCTCCTTTCTTAAAAAAATCAGCTTATTTCCTTTCTGGGACATTATTTATCTTTTCTTTGCCTTTTAGTAACACTCGTGTCTGCTTGAGAATCACTGAGTCTCCATTTTACTCAGAGATAGTCCTGTGTGAATTGCTGTCATCTAAGTTTGAAAATATGTCTAAAGTGAGACAAGGGATTGACACTGAAAATGTTCCAGCTTGCTACTGCTATATCAGGCTGTTATCACTATATGAAACTTGATTTCCTTCAAGTCGAAATGATGGTAGTGTATGTCACTTGCTTCCAAGCTTTGTTAATGAGATGTTAATACCGAACTTTTCTACTTATGAAATGAGGTTTTCGACTAAAAAGTTATAAACGGGCTTGTAGAGACATTAGGATTTTTGATGCTAAAAGGCTTTAAAAATGAGCAATGGCCTCGCCGGGACACGAACCTCGTACCTCTTGAATACGCGCCAAGTTGTTGGCCATTACACCACGAAGGCATGCTAAGAAGGAGGAAGAAATACTTCATAGTCTAATCAACTTATAATACGCTCGGTATTAAATGTCACAAAGACTTCTATTTTCATTGTAAGGAATTTCCTCCTTTCTCACAGCGTACCTTCGTGCTATACTTGGAAATGAGGCCGGCACGCTATCCAAAGTTCAGAATTTTAATTCCGACAAAGGCATCTCTGATTTCGTTATGTTATCGCTAAAAAAATATTCTGTAACATTTGGTAACAAAGTTAGTGATCATATATTGAATAAAAGTAAATAATTATACATTTAGAATTTCAAACAATTTATTAAATTAAAGATATAAATACTTGTAAAAATAGGGACTATACTATTCGATGAATATTTTATAAAGAAACAAACATGAATAAAAGCTCTCTGTGCAATCGAAAAATACTTAAAAAAAATTACGCAAGTAAAATGCTTTTGTTTCTTTACTGCCTTATTTTTAAATCATATACGCAGATTTAAAGACAGTTGTCATCGCCTGAAATTAAAATACCGGTTTATTTCATTCGTGCTTTCTCCTACAGCTACTGAAATCGTTGTTATACGTATAATTTCTTTCCATAAATCAACCGTGCCAAGTAACAGTACCGTTGAAATCTTTACTATTCCGGCTGGATTCAGTCCATTTAGCAGCATAATGACAGTGATTCATTCGTTTTATCGATTGCTTTGAAATTCATTTTTTTCCATTTTTCAAAAGCATCTTCAAGTTCTAGCCTATTTCGGCATTTAACTGCTTTTGAGTTATTTTCATTTCGGTATACTTTTCTAATATATCCTTTTTACTTTGTGTGAAGCAAGGGAAATATTGTAATCACGAACTATTTTAGTTATCATATTTCAATCCATTTTGACCGCTCCTGAATGCATTTGGACGATTTTTTTTTTTTTTTTT
>KK114152.1:511242-523862 GCA_000611955.2 Stegodyphus mimosarum | reverse complement strand
CTCTTTTTTTTTTTTTCAAAACGCTTGTAAAATAGATTAAAAATGGATTCAAAGAGGACTTTTTCCTGACATCTCTACGTACGTACGTACGTATGTATGTATATATCTCGTATAACTCAAAAATTATTAGTCCTAGAATGCTGAAACTTTGTAAGTGGGACTACTTTATATAGTCGTTTACTTCCAATTACAGAAATGTTTTAAATGACGAAAATATGCATGTTTTGGCAAGGTTCAAATTTAAAAAAAAATTAATTTCCGACAAGTAACGAAATCTAATTTCATGTATAATAGCAGTTAATATATGTAGTTAGTCTAATAATAAACGTATAACAAAATTTAATATCAATTTATTGTTGCAGCAAAGAAAAGTGTGTATAATTTAATAGGCCCTTAAAGGAAGTCATGTGGTGTACAAATCAAATTTTTTTCTTCTCGTTTACTTAAGGATAAGTTTTTCGTTTATGCCCAATTTTTTAAATACTGTACAGTAAGAATCGACTTACAGAACAGATAGATCTAAATTTAATGATTATTTAGATAAATTTATGCACCGTTTCCATCTTTACGCCTAAATATACATTAAGCTATTCTTGACCGCAGATATTGAAAGATTCTGTAATATCCTTTGTGAGTTTTACAGTACTGCACTAATTGATCTCTTCGATCTGCTGGAAGTCTTTTATAAGATAAAGAAGTTTTTTCACATAAATTTTAGCAGCTTCATGTAGCCTTTTGTCAAAGAATTATTATTTAAAAGGAAAATTTCATTTAAAAAGGAAGTTTTGTAACTGCATACATTTCATTTCAATCAAATGAATAAATTTCAAATGAAAAATTTGACTTGTTGGCCAAAAAAATGCAAAATGGCGAGATCTATATGCACGTGAAGTTAACATTTCATATTAACACCAGTAGTAATGAAAGAAAGAAATGCAAGAAAATAAAGGAGAAGATATTAAACAAATATAGGACAACTAATTGATTCTGGGAGAAAATTTAAATGAAAAAAATTTGTATATCTTCAGCTTTTATCGCTAATTATGGAAAAAAAAGAATACGCATTTTGTAATGTAATAATTGTACACTTGAATTTTGTAATGTGTGTAAAAGTAGCACGCTCTTCGTAATGTAATAGTAATTTCTGCGACTGTTTTCACAAAATTTAGGAGATTTTCTTTGATTCTGCGATTAAGAGATTTTTTTTCCTCAAATCTTGAATAAATCCCCGAAATTTGGTTTTTCTTCTTATTTATTTTTTTTAATTGGTTACAGACTTAAGTGCGTATCTTTAAACACGATACTAAGATGCTGAGAATTGTAGACTACACTGCTCGGCCCTTGGACAGCTCAAGCTGCAAGGAAAGCAACTTTTATTTAGCACTGAAAATTGCTCCACTTGAATACGAAAAACGCAAAGCTGATAATTTCTGAAACGTTCAAAATACTCAATAAGGTATGCGTTTAAAATATTTTTAAAAAACGGCATAACACAATCCTGCTAAACACAAATACAAGTTCAATATTTTAAACTATTGTGCGGGTAAAGTTAAAGAATGTTATAAAAGTTCGTCTGAACTGGCCAATTTTATACTCCTATTTGTGCTCCAAATACCAAATTCCACTAAACGTGCTTGTTATATTATTTTTATACTATGCGATTTTTATGTTATTTTCTATTAGAAGTTTCACAGAAATGTTTGATAAAGCTAATCTGAGCCAAAATTCAAACTAAAAGACTGAAATATGAATTACTGTTAAGTCTTATTGGATTTCTGGAATGCGAAGAAAAGTCTTTTCCTGAAATTATACCAAGTCGTTCTCCGTTGCCTATGAATTTTGCTAAACATTTCTCATGTCGAACGATCTTTTCAAACTCGCTATTAAATGATAGAAATAAATCTATATACGGACAGCGTTAAAATAATGGTGTTAAATAGATTTTCAACTGATTCGCCTAAAAATATAAATTTCACTTAAAAAGTATATACTATAATTTTTATTTCGTTATATACTAGATACTTTTGTCAGTCCTGCCCTTTTACCTCTTAATATTAAATCAGTTCCACGAGCACGGACATTTTTTTTTGAATTTTTTGATTTAAATTAAATAGGAAAAATTTGTTTATTCTCACAACTTATTCTTTGGTCTCTCAGCAAATTTTGCCTTTTCTTCTCTCGATAAAATTACTGCTTTAAATATAATCAATGTTTACAAGAATTAATAAAAATACGTTTGTGATAGAACTTCTTTTGTAAAATTTCTTAGACAAAAAAAAAAATAAAATTTTTTTTTAAAAATTTTTAAAAAAAAAAAAAAAAAAAAAAAGAGTCTATTCCTACAGAAAGAGTATATATGGTTGCTCATTCACTTTAACAAAATACCAAATATTATATAATGGTTTGATTTTTTTAATTATGGTAAAGCACTCGAGGGTTGTCTGTCTAAGGAGAGGGATGCCTTCGGGGAGGAATTTCTAAGGAAACATTGGCTCGTATGCAAGCCAAGGAAGTGCCCGTGCAACCAGCCCGTTCTGCGAAATTCGAGACCCAGACCGAACTACCAGTGTTAAACGACTTTACCGCTCGGTCGATGATGCGCTCCAAATGCTATGTAACATCACATAGGCATAATCAAAGCAGCATCAAATGATGCTGTTGGTTTGATTTGGTTTATTTCGTTTATGGCAATAAACGTGGGAAATATCTGCCTGTACAAACTTTCGAAACAGCCGCAAACAGGTAAAGCAAAGCAGACCACACTATGAAACCACAGCCATATATACTACATTAGTAATTTAAATAATGGCCATTTTTAATCTCAGGAAAAAATGTGAGTATTCAGTTCTATCAAATTACAATTCCAAAAAGCTCCTTGATGGCGAAGAATATTATATTTTATCTATATAAAAAAAGGATGCGTAAAAGATGTATTTTTTTCTTCCATCCCTTCCATTCATATGTCTTTGGTCATTGAAGCAATTTGTTTGGGCTCAGGTCATTGCCAAGACCACCAGAAGAGACCCCACTGTTCCTCCTACATCCAGAAGAAAAACTTTGTTGGTCATCTGTGAGGCAGTCGAGCAGAAGCGAAACTCGATCGTTCCAGATACCTGATCCACTTACTGTCTCTGTGCTTGCCTTCCTCTTACACTCCCATTGCGGCGGGGGTGGTGTTCGTATAATAAAAGAGTTTATTTTGAGATAAAAGGAAGGTCATTGGTCGTCCTCAAAGCTAGAAATAAAATCTCACTGACGTGTTTGGGTTACTATAAGATTTCGATTGAAACTTTGATAAGTGTCTGTCCTCTGATTCAATCAGGCCTAGAGCTTCTATTTCGGCTATAGTAAACAACAAATTTTTCATTATCCTCGCATCAGTGTTATTAAAATACGCATCTAATTGCATCTATTAAATACGCATCTAAAAATTGGCTGACAGTTAACGGTCTTCAAATCAGTTCAAAATTATGTTTCATTATCATAAATTAAATTAAATTCAGTTATTTTCCGAAACTTTGGGTATTTAAATTTGAAGGCACAAATTTTCGCCAAATATCCAGTGGTCGCTAGATTATTTCATCTGGTACTTCCCATCTAAATAACATTGTGAAGTGCTTCAAAAATTATTTTCCATAAAATTAAACAATAAAAAAGAAGAAATAAGAATATAGCATTACACTACTTTCAAAAGGAATTAGGATAAAGCGACTCTTCTTAACAAGGACAAATCATTCGCAAACTGTGATCATTTCATTAGACTTTGAATAAGTACGTACTCGTAAACCTTCAAATTTTGAACTAATAAACACTTTTAATTGTTATAAAAATATGTATTAAACCAAATTTTGCAGAACTGGGTTGTTTTTATTTCCGGTGATATTAACTGTTGTTCCAGCAGTTTGCTAGAACAGCAGTTAATATAACAAGCAGGTTCGAAAATACATTGACCATTAGGAAAAACCACTCAAATAAATGATTACCAGAAACGCAGATTACATCTATTTCTAAAATTTGTTTTTATAAGCCTCTGTACAATACAGAAAAATAAAGCATTCCTCAGGATAGAATTTTTGAAAATTTTCTGATTCAGCCATGCATATATACTATAGTCCTCCTAAGCATGATCTTGAGTAGGATGTGGCATAGCTTAATAAAAAAAACTTTCCTTGTAGAAAGCTTGTAAAAAAATTTAAATCTCTTTTATTTTTAGTGAAATATATAATGCAAATAAAATTATCGTAATCTGAAAGCTTACCTTGTATTTGATTCATTTCATAAATCCGAATCATAGGTTGTAGAGAATATCTGGCTTTTCCAACAAGAAACTTTAAAAACTAATTGCACCCTTCTGGGGTTTGAAGTAAAGATTTTCTATTTGCTTGCGGAATTTGACTACTACTTACACAGTGAAAGCCCACATTGGGAAATGCTTACGTTTTCTTCCACTTATACTAGCTATATCTCACGAAGCAAAATAAGATAGCATGGTTACCCACGTAAGTTGAATCATTAAAATGAACCTCAAAACGATGTCTTGATTCCCTCTGCAACTTGCATTTTTAAGTTGGTAGCCATATGAGCAATATTTCTTATTATAGTGTTACTCGAATGTATCCCAGATGGGAAAGTGGTTAGTGACACAAGCTGTAGTACTCAAGAACCCTGGTTCGAATCCCGGAGAAAGTATGGATGTAATTTGTCCGTCCCATTGTAGGAGGCAAAGGTGGCTCACGTTTTAGGTGCCTCCATAATATAAAGAAAATGGCCTTAGTAGTGACCATCACCTATAAACAGCTAGAGCCTACCATTGGGAAAAAATCTGTTATTCGAATGAATCGCAAAACATTTAATTTTGTTGATCCCCTCTACAACTTGCATTTGTATGTCAGTATCCACGTCAGCAATTCCTCTCATTATAGTGTTATTCGAAAGCGGTACAGCTCTAATTTTTAGTTGCTTTAAGACCTAAAATTTCTTGTACTATTGTTCAAGAAGCAAGACTTTACTATCTGCAATTGTATATGATTTTTTCATTTTAGTTACTCGAAAGGCAACTAAATAACATGCATAAAGCAGCTATTTATAACTAGTCGTCATTGCTTTTATGGTGATACTTCTGAGATAAGATCTGGTTACATAATTGTACAAACCATCCACTGGCTTATCAGTGTACTCTTTATGCTTCGAATGCAAATGACGAGTCAGTTTGGATGGTTTTATAGTACACACAAAGGTGTTGACGGTACTTCGATGTCAAAAGATACAACGAAACCAAGCTTTAAATAATCGTTATCAAAATGTCTAAGTCTCCTTTTTTCTTTCCATTTCTACTTTACATTTCGAAATATCTTTTATTTGTTTCTTCTAAACTCAGAGCATTACTACTCGGCATACTTTTGGGGCCAGCGCTACCTTTCTCTGGAATATCGTACTTGTCTGTAATTTTATTTTAAAATATTGGAAGAGTTTGATGTTTGACTTTTTTTCTCCATTCCGACGGAAAAATACACGAGTGCGACAAAATAACATTTCTTATAACGAGCCGTCGACATGTACGATCTGTTTCTTCTCTTACATATAAACTAAGTTAGATCTTACAATGAACCTGGTGAATTCTCGCACAGGCGTAAATGAAAATACTAGAACAGAAGAAGGGTGAAAATAACCTTTTATTAATTCAAATCAGTGCCGAAAGGCACGGACTTCGTGCTTTACAATAACACCGACCAGCTGCGATTAACTTAAACGTAGAATATAAATCAATTCAAATCTAAAATAGAATAGTGCTGGATTAGCACGTTAAGTTACGTCTAACTTAAGTTGATTCAACAAAAACCTAACAGGCGTGATGATAATCTGAAATGGCCAAGGGGCGTACCAGCCTAACAGTGAGATGGCAATGAAACGTACGCTGGCTAGCGAAAACACGCTGTGAATAAACTCAGAGATTCACCAGTTTAAATACTCACTTCACTTAACATTAAATTTGCATCTTGGCGAGGAAATGCGTGGGGAAATTGAGGAATTCAGGAAAGGTATCAAACTTAAAATAATTTGCTATGCAAAATAAGAGAAACCCTACAGGCAGAGTTCAAGTAGTACTGACTAAAGAGAAAGAGACAGCTCAAAACTAAGATTCATTCATTTTTCGGGGCATACGTACTTTGCCTACTCAGTTGACATGCACAGCCCCCGAACTTTTTTAAATGTGGTAGCAGCCAAGCAGTGAGATTCATTAAAAGAATTATTGAACTAAGAACATGTAAAATATTTAAGTTTTTCAAATTTGGCTGTCTATTTAATACGTTCTCTTTTGAGGTATATGTTACCCTGAAAGACCGAAATCTGAAGAATATTGACATTCTTCTGTGAATGTTAACATTTACATGGGCGCTTGGCGTACGTCTGAAATATTTGCTAAATATCTTTATTTCTCACTTACACCGGCAAATCTCACATCGCCATGCACCGATGATGAATGTTGAATAAAATTATTTTTGTTACGTTTTTAAATCATACTTTATCATTGAAACATATTATCATATACGTTAAAATACAAGAAAGCTTAAGTAACAGTATAAGGTATTTTCTACCTCTTTTCCTCATACCTTCGTGGTGTAATTGGAAGCATAACCGACGCGTATTCGAGAGGTCCAAAGTCGAGTCCCGGTGAGGAAATTGCACATTTTTTCTCGTCCCCTGCCTTAAATCAGCCTAATGACTCTACAACAGCACGTGTAAAAAACATGACTATTTCACAATATAAAACCAATCCACGAAAAAAAAATCTAAAAGCTTTCATATTTTACATTACGCCCAAAAGGGCGTTTTTTTTACGCTTTCTGTGTTACCTTTATTTATTACATATTATGTTCTTCGCACTCAAACCATAAAATTCATTTCAACAGCAATATCGCAAAATAATTTTAAAATGAACAGATCTTTAGAATTTCCGATACATAGTCTCGCGCGATAGAGATAAAAATGTTTTTTTTCGTACAGTGTTGCCATCGCTCGATTTGAAATCGTTGAGTTTCTTAATCGAAAATTCCTTAAAGTTTTGCAAAATATGAAATCGATAATAAAACAAATTCCAAATTATGGTTTCCAGATGCCCATATTCGAGTGGTAGATTACATTATTCAAAATTTGATGGCTCTAGGTACCGTTGTTTTATTACAATGCGAGAAACATACACACATTTATGCAGATTGAATCTACGCAAAATGCCAAAACGAAATTAATCGCCCTTCCGAGTTAACGCTTCTTTGGGATAATAACTTCTTGAACTTAAAGCGAACAGTACATTCTAAACGACAAAAATAACACCAGTATTGAAGTTACTTAATTATTTGGTTGACGTTATACAATTTCATGTATTGCAAAAACTTAAAATGTTATGACACTTTGAATTGCACAAGATTTTGTTCTTTGACAACTGCATTTAGTCGTGAAACACTTCCTTCTTCTTGGCTTCTCGTTTCGAACTCCACTAGAGCATATCTGTGCTTGTCGACATACACCGATGATGGTCCAAATGAGTAGGACTCTAACCAAATATTTGGGCTTTCACTGACGTATCTGGTATGCGTTGACATTCCCCGAAGAATATCGATATTCTCCAATTTCGAATTTTACGAAAGCATATCTGACCGGTTGCGGTGGTTGGGAAATATTGCTTTACAGGATGTAGTCAGAAAGAAAATTTCCATAAAATAAAATTTCAGAATTTCAAATACAGTAATCTGGTTTCTATTGCTTTTCTTTCCTTTATAATTTATTCATAAAATTAAACATTTTATTTCTAAAATAAATTATAATTTTTTATACCTTAAATATTCTCTAGAAGCCCAAAACCGCAGTGGTGCAACTTGATTGGAATTTAAATATTCTATACTCTGGTTCTAATTTAAGGATATTGTATTTCCTTTATATACCGTTTAAGACATGACCTTCACGGTTTTGGTACGATATGTTGTTGTATAGACCTTATTTTACTCTAACCAATTATTTTCAGTTCGAACTTCTTTTCCCTCCTGATTTCAGTTTTCTGCGGGAATGTAAATTTTAACGACGTAGTATGCAAAATCTAAGTGTGTTTCAGAAGACGCATTTAAGCTGCGGTTTCAAGAGTTCGTGAGGAGTAGTAGCGGAGTTAGTTTCGAGTTTATGCTGCGTGTATGAATTTAGCTCTCTAGTTGGTATTAGACAACCTTCAGATTTTATTGATATTCTAGTCTCGGCTTTGCTGTGTGCAGCCGATTTAGCGGTTTAAATAACTAAGGAGCCAGTCGTTTAACCATCCTAATTTATTGTGATTTTACATTTTTATTTTGTGTTCAGTTGAGTTTAGCTACAAGTGCTGGTGAACTCTGAGCACCCAGTGTATGCATCTTGTTACTTTACTTCAAATAAAAAGATTATTTAAAACCTTCTTCTATAGAATTTGTTCTTCAAAGACATAGCGAGAATTCGCTACGCAGTCTTCTGCATAGGGACTACTGCGAGTGCTCCCAAAAAGACAAAATGTGACTACACTTTTTGGTGAAAAAAGTGTCTAGAAATAATTTCAGTATTATCCGAAAAAAATATCAACTTATCAAATACATAGAGTTAAAGAAGTTCGAGTTATCGAGAAATGCTAGCACTGATTGCTAATAAATTTTGTGAGACAGAATTATTTATTTCGAATTTCTACGATAGATACAGTTCAGAAGTTCTAAGACATTTCAAAATTAAGAATCTTGTTATTGCCAGATCAAGAAGACAACTACAATAGACACAGATAACAACGAATATTTTCTTAATCGTTAATCTAGGCGTAGCCTTTCATTAAAATGATTTTATTTTTTGAAAATTATCACAAAGATCGGATGGCTCATAAAGAGTTGTAGAATGGGATGCAAATTGGTACCCAGTCAATTAGTTTCGGTAAGAAAAAGATTATTTATTGTTTAAAGTCTCTGAATGTGCCTAAAGCTTCCGGATGGATAATATCTATGCAAAACGCTTATTCCATAGGATTTAAAGGATGCGCATTTGATTATTTTTCTGTCTGATTTAACAATGGGATACATCATTAGATTGAAAATTAGACAAAATCCTACAAATGCCCAGATAATAACAAGCAGTCTACAAATCAAAAGTCTAGACTGCATGAAGTAGTCAAGACTTAGCTGAAAGATAAATTTGCTTTGTAAAATGCAAAAAGTATCTAAGAACTGGAGAAAAGTTTTCCGCGTGGTTGAGCAGTTGGCTAAGAGATAAAGCAGATAATTGTCTAAATGCGTAGATTTCTGGGTGGGTTACATCTAGAGAACGTTAAAGGAATTATTTATGGGCCCACACCTTTTCATGTGAAATTAGATAAGGGATAAATTTTCCCATGAAATTAACAATATGGTAAAGGCTATTTAATGATAAAGAAGAATAAAGTGCCCGAGCCTCTAAAGTGAGTTGTAAGTTAAACGATATGTTTATGATTAATAAATCAGGCTATACAACCCCATATTTAAGCTCTAGCTTAATGATATTGATCTGAATGGATAAGAAGACCATCATAAGTCATAACCCTTGAGATTAAAAAACCCGATTCTTGGATATAAGAACTTTATTCAATATTTTAACTACCTCTGATGTATTTTCAGATCACGAATTTGAAAAATTGTAATGACAATTATACCACAACGCAAAGAATTATTTAATACCTTTTGTTTATTTTTATAAGCTTTGTTTGATAATCAGTAGTGGTTATATAGGTATTGTAGTTAACAAGGTTGACTGCCGTATTATTAAGTCAAATACCAAAGAGGACTAGATGTTTGTAAATATATAGTGTCTGTACGGCGTATAGGCACTTAAAATAATGGTGAGCCCAAAATCTTGTCGAGAGTTTTGGCGGTACGGGAAAAGCGATGAAGACCTTCAGAATTTATCACCTGAGCTTCTTCTCCATCAGAACTGAAACGAAACTTCTCTTTTATCGCGGGTATTATTCGATAGTCCCTGTAGTGTATTTGGAGCAATTTTCTTGGCGAAGAGACAGCTAAATGATCGAGGGGTATTGGGTACTCCCAACGAATACATTAAGTTGGAAATGTCAGACTATTTGAAACCACCACCACCACCTCTTTGTAGACCTCATTTTGTCATCTTTCTAGTGGTATAATTGGTTAGCCTGTCAAGCGAACAATTGGAAGATCTGTGGTTTCTGTGAGTTCCCGGGGAAAACAAAGTTGACTTTTCACGCTTCCTCGCTTAAAAAAAAATCTGAATGCTTTCATATTTTATATTACGAACAAAGGAGCGTTCTTCTCACGGGGGATTCAAAATGGAATTTGAAAAGTGATACAGATATTTAAAGTCATTCGACGCAAAATACCGTTAGACATTGTAACGTTTCGCGTTGCTACGCTGCCAACATAATACAAGTAAGAAATGTAAAGAAACCTCGTGCATAAAATATCCGTGCTTGAAGGCGTACGATGTTAATGTTAATGCACCGCTTTCAAATCGTTGAGTTCGTTAATAAAAAATTCGTTAAAATGTTACAAAGTATGAATTAGATAATAAGACTAGTCGAACTTTCTGTACCGCCATTAGAGGCTTAACAGGGCTTAGTGGAGCTATTCAATTAAAGAAACATTGAGATCTAAAACAAGGCCTAAATCAGGCCCATTAAGCAGTAGAACGACCACCACACTACCTGAAATAACTTTAAACAAAATAAACAACTAAAATATGAACTTAAAGTCTAGGAGCTGGTGAGATTTACGAGCTACACCAACAAAAGCACATTATTATATACTTTGTAAGATATAACACATGTTACTTACATGCATCAAAATATGTTACTTACATATACAAATAAATAAAATAAAAAATATCATAAACACCCTAGTTTTTCTTAAAACAGACAGGGAAATATTAAACACAATCAATATATAAACTCATTTCATTTACAGATGCATATTTTTATGAAATTTGACAATTTCAATTTAGTCACTGTATTTTTACTTAGACCCTTTAGAACATTAAATTAGCAATATCTGGAATAAATCTTAGAACAATATTTTTCATAGAAGAGCATCTAAAGAACTGGTGCTCAATATCGAAATTACTCATGTCACATGTACAGGCACAATTTTTAATGGAAAACTTATTATAATAAAAGGGAAAGTGTAATTAGATAAAGCTTGGTTTAGATACTAATTACTTAGGCATCTTCTCTCACTTACAGTCGAGATTAAATTATATGTGAATCTTCCTTTAGGATATGGGTCGTTTTACTTTGCTTGCCTTAGAATCAAACTTTTTCTTTTCAACAAGG
The DNA here is from genome assembly GCA_000611955.2 of Stegodyphus mimosarum. Classification (NCBI taxonomy): domain Eukaryota; kingdom Metazoa; phylum Arthropoda; class Arachnida; order Araneae; family Eresidae; genus Stegodyphus; species Stegodyphus mimosarum. The sequence continues at coordinate 512,530 of KK114152.1, read as the reverse complement.
ATTTCAAACTGTCAAAGGAAGTCGTTACTTCAAAATCAATAATTTGATTTTCAGTGGCACACTTTGCCAATCTATCTGCTAACTCGTTACCAGTGGTACCAATATGACTCTTCGTCCAAAAGAGTTTAATATCTCTGAAAGCGTTAAAAAATTAGCATATCTTTTATCTGTTTAATTAGATCGTTACTTTGGCAAACATCTGTAATTGAAACAATTGCGCTTTCGCAGTCACTATAGATTTCCACAGGATCTGGCGCAGAATTAGAAATAAGCCAATATAAGGCCTCTCGCAGGGCCACTAACTCTGCCTGATAGACAGTGGCATTGTCAGAAAGTCTATATTTCCTTTGTAAGCTTAGTTTCTCATGTGAGAACAGACAAAAGGCAGCCCTCACATGACCATTTACTAATTTAAATCCATCTGTAAAAATCATGTAGCCTGTCATATTGGGGAGGTCTTTATGCCAATTCAACCGTTTCAATAAAGCTGGAGGAATGTCTAAACCTTTCTCAAAGTCAAAATCTCTAGCTGAGAAGATCTCACTGAAACAATAGACAGTTTTATTACCAGCTTTTAATTTTAAAGATAGCATATTCTTTTTCCGCTAAAATATCGATCAGAGGACATCCAGCCAAAATCTGAAGAGCTACTGTGGAAACAGTTCTAACACACTTACTAATCCCCAATAAAGCGATTCTTTGAATTTGCAAAATTTTGATACGCATTCGGACCGTTCCAGTCCACCATGCGCCACATGCATACAAGATCTTTCTCTCATTAGCTCTTTTATATAAACTTTTAAGAACTTTACTTTGGAGATTCATTTTACTAAGTCTATTAAGAATATGGGTGCATTCGATCTTTATTTGATCTAGGTGAGGTATAAAAGTGACATTTTCATCGATATTTAATTGTCTTAGAAATTCTAATTAGTTGCCCATACAGTTTGCACCTATTAGATAATGAAACAAATTCCAGATGCCCATATTCGAGTAGAGGACTACGTTGTTCAAAATTTGATGTCTCTATATACCGTTGTTTTTCCACAATGCGAGAAATATACATACATTCATGCAGATTCTCCATTATTTAATTTCTTTAAATATAATGCAGGGCTCTAATGTTAGGTAGCAAAAATTTGAAAAGTGATTCAGACTTTTGTAACGAATCAACGCAAAATGCCAAAACGAAATTAATATTCCTTCTGGGCTTAAAAAAAATGACATTTTCCATAATGGTATCTGAACTTAAAAAAGGATAACTGATAATTCGTCATCTGGATTTGGC
>KK114152.1:488307-506312 GCA_000611955.2 Stegodyphus mimosarum | reverse complement strand
AGGAGGAGAAGAAGGAAAATAAAAGAAGTGGACCGATTTGTTTCTTGTGGTCATTGGACTCAAAGGGTTAGGAGCTGCGGTGACACTCTACACGTGGAAAAGGAGGGTGGGCAACGGTTCAGCGATTTCGGTTAGATCGATTACTGTCTTGGCCTACCCATTTAATAGCTTGTGGTCGAGAAGAGTGAATACTGAAAATATTTGCAGGTGTCTCATTTTGCAATATTTAATGAAATATATGTATTCAATGAAATAAAATACATATTTAAATGTGTATTAATATGTATTTAATGAAATATATGTATACTCTTAAATTACAAAAATATAATAAAACATACTAAAGAGTAAAAATTGATTATCTGAGATATCATTACTTCACGTACATGAAAATCATAACGCATCACATGCATTTATTTGGTTGACACGCGTGTGACTTGTATATGTGTTTTACGTAATAATAATTAAAAAATTCATGTGTTCACCACAGGATTTTCCTGTACGGAATATTAAATTATACGCATTTTTCCTGCCTTTCATTTAAACTTATTTCCTTGAATTTCATTAGAGGCATATTTCTCACTCGATTAATTCAGTTCTCACTTCGTGACAAGGCAAAAATACATAAAAATTAAAATATCTACATTAAAGATTGAAAGCTACAGAAAAACATAAAACACCAAATACAATTAAAACAATTTAAAGACCAATTTTTACAATTAAAAAAAGAATTTCTACGCAAAAACAAGCCATTCGGCCAGCGAGCAAGAAGGCGGATTTTCGGTGCATAAAACTGAAAGTTTTTACTTTTGGTCTCACTGGACAAAAAAACACTGAAGGCGTAAACTGACTTAATTTTTTGTGGACGCTATGCTGAGTCAATATATAGGATATTTAATAACTTAAATGATAATTCCTGAATGGATTAAGCATAATTTAATTCGCAATAATAAAAGAAGATGTTACTTTGTTGTTGCGAAGCTTAGTTTCTCTAGATTGGCAACAAATCCACTATTCTGCTAAGTTTCAAATATAAACAGATATGGCTGCTATGGTAAAATTAGGCCTAGACGCACTTAACTTTTAAATTGTTGATAATTCTACAACTATAGGATGCAAGTTAACTAAAGTCATAAAAACCTTAACCGGAAAATAAGAACAACATAATTCAATCATTTTTAAAGCAAAAAATGTACAATTTACAAACATATAAGAATAAGAAACTGAGTTCCGGGAGTCGAATAACAGAGTGGATATATATAGACATATATTTATATACTTTTGATGCTGCCGACTGCAGCTAAAATAGCAGGAGCACATCTACATATTATAGACGCAGACTACATATTATAGAACTTCGCAGAAAGCACATAAACAGATATTCACTCGACTTGAGTATTAACAGAATAGATCAATGGCCCCCATTTCTCAGGATGCGCTAGAAATACTGAGGAGAATGTTCTAGAAAACTTTAATTTCCCGACGTTGACCTATCATGTGGCCATCCGATCACTTGATCTTCCGGTTGGTACTCCTTTCTTTGAAATAACTTAAATTGGAGACAAATTGAGAAAAACCACGTCTTTGCCTGAACTAAAGGCGAAAAGAAATGCTGAAGCGTTATGTAAAGGTTCTCTCACCGAATTCAGCAGTGCGAGATTAAGGAGGATGTCATTTGAAAATTGCTATTTCAGAACTTAACACTGGTGTAGTTTTTATTTTTACTTTGTTTTCCATTAATAGTATGAATTAAACGGTAAAGCTGCAACATGAATAAAAATGCATATTTCGTGTGTACTGTGTTAGTTCTTTTTTAAAACCGAGAGGTTTTCAGCCTTCCTGTCATACACATTGCTATGAATTTCGTGTATATGTAAATAATTTTAATGAAATTCTAAGTAAATTGTAGTATCTCTTGTATAATGTAACATGAAAGGCCTCAAGTGAAGCTTCGCCGGAAAGGAAGGTGGTTACAATTCATTTAGCACTGTAAATGGCTACCTCGCCAATGCTAACCCGGTGATGGTTTTAACGGCTAATTTTTGTCGCCAAATTTGGCGATAGATCTCAAAACGTCGCCAAACTTGACAACCATTGGCGAAATTTTGGTCCGATTCCTGTATAACTGTAACTAATCTGATCCCTACGTAACTGTATTTGCCCTTATGTAACTGTAACTATATGTGCCTCCCAGCAATTTTAAAAAATCGAAGATATTGGAACTTTCTCTACGACCTGGAAAAACTATAAAAAGCCGTAGACAGCGTTAAGTGATCATCCGTGATCCATGATAGTTTAGTTGAGTTTAGCTCAGAGTACTGAGAGATCACTGTGCGAGCTGACGAATTATCAACTTATCATCGGTTCTGTGTGCATCCAATCCATTACGCACTCTTACGTACGTAACAGTATGTATATATAATACGTATATGTAATATATATATTTATATATATGTTATCATGAAAGTTAGAAATGGGTGAATATCGAACGTCCTCCAAATACGACGCTGAAAGACCGAATATTTTGTTACACCTCTATAAATTCGGACTATCACCGCAATAAATAAAGTCTGTATAAAATCAATCACGTAATTCGGTAAGTTTATTATTAGTGTTAAGGTCTTTTCTCATTCAAAATGCACTGTTCGTTTTACGTGAAACAGTTTATTTACATGCGCTGTTACTTAAGTTTTTTCTTATTTTGACATATATCATAATATGTTTTAATAATAAAGTATGGTTTAAGAACATAACAAAAATATTTTTATTCACAATTCGCGGCAAATGTGGACTTTCATCGATGCGAGTGAGAAATAAGGATATTTAGCAAATATTTCGGACATACATCAAGCGACTCGGTTAATGTCAACATTCTCCAGACTTACAAGGGGAAGCAAGTTCAAAAACCAAAATTATGGGCTCAATATCATAATCATATATGCAATAATCAGGTAATAATGCGATACATATGTGATAAAATTGCATATCACAAATGTGATGATAACATATCTTATAGTATACCACATAATAATATATTTCTTACAATAAAATTGCATCTCATAGCACATGTTTGATAGTAATCACATATATGATAATACATACATAATAATAATCGCACATATTGTTACGGATTTTGTATTTATTTAGCTATTCATTTAGAATTGTAATGAGGTATATGCCGGTGATCTCAGAGATCACGTGACTTGTGTATAGCTAATGCAAACAAGCAAGCTCATTCTTCCTCTTCTTCTCCTGAGGAATGTTTCTCATTAAAATTGTTTTATTCCCCCATACAATGCAGCACGAGACTTATTTGAAAAGAAAGCTACGCCGGAAAAGCAAAAATACAAGAGCGCGTCCATTTAATATTTAATAAATAGATATCTCGTAATTGTACTCTTTTGCTATCCAGGAAAACCGAGAAAATAGCTTTTACGGGAATATTCTCGTAATATAACTGCTGTGAGATATTGTGATACTGTATGAATATCTCTGAGGAAATATTTCAGCATTTTGTTTTATTTCTTGTGAAAAGAATAAATTTTATTAACTTTTTATCGACTTGTGCATTGAATCCATTACGAACCCGTACGCACGCAACAATATGATGATCACAGATATAATGCGATAAATACGAGTAATGGGATAAAGCAAGTAAAATTTAATAACAACTTTTTCCCTTTATGGTTGACAGGCCTAAAAGTCGAAGGGAAAAAAACCTTGGATTAACGTAAGATCTAAAATGAGAAAATGAATTGAACTAATCATGTAAAATTGCGTTTCATCAGGCAGAAGACCTCAATTTTGCATATATAGTTTTCCTAAATTTGTTATTGCATAAATTTATAAAATTCCGAATATTTATTTAAAAGACAATAATTAAAAATTAAAAACTAAAATTCAGAACAGAAATAAATCTGCCGTAAATGAGACGAAACAATGAATGTCATCATGATGGCTGCAGTTAAAATAATGTTATGCAATCAAACAAAAATAATTCTGGCATTTTGTGAAACCAAAAATAGTTTTCCCTAACATTAAAATGAAATAACAAAGTGTAGAATAAATAAACAAAATCAGTTATATAGAGAATTAAAAATACCAGTAACAGCCTAATATTAGCCAAAATAATAACATTCAAAGCAAACATTTTTTGTTTCCAAAAACATGCTTTTTTTGAAATCTAATTAAACTAGTTGTTTCATGTACTTAAATAGCTATTTTTCGTTTATGTCTAGTTAGTTTTTCTCATTCCATTTGCATTACGTGCAATAATTCCGGATAGTTGATGACTAAAACAAAGTACTTTAACCTTTAGTTACTGAGAACTACGTTAAGTTCTTTGACTGCTAGCTTGAGAAGTATTTTAACTAAACGTTAAACTGAGAACTACGTTCAGTTTGCTTAAATTGTTTTTATGAAGCTGAGAATGTGTGTGAGGTACAAAGGTAACAAGAAGGCATCATTTTATACTCTGCCACTATAATGGCCTTTTGAACCGTATGTAACAATTTTGATCCAGGAACATGGACCCTGAATGATGCCAGACAAGTATGAGCGAGATTATGGGAGCTTCACTTGTTATGGAAATAATCTAGGCCAACGAATCTCAGCCGGTGGTACGCGTACCACTGACGATATGCAAGAGATAAATAGGTGGTACGCAAAGAAACAATGTATTTTTAATTATCAAATTCAAATATTAAATACCCGAAAATTCTGTTTAAGTTTTTTCTCAAACACTCGTAAATTTATGCGATCTGAGCTTTGTTCAAGGTTAATAGTCGCTCATAGACTTTAGCAAAATGATCCGTTTTTATTTTCCTAGATGTTCTTTTAGCGATACACATAACAAAATTTGTCTTAAATGGTATTTTTAAAAGAAATAATAAAAATGGATGTTGCATTTAATAGGAAATTAAAATAAGTTCATATTAAAAAAAATAAATAGTATCGCAGTGTTGATCGATTTCTTAGCAGTTTCGATTTACGATGCCACCATTTACGGACTCAAATTGCTCTATTTTCAATTAGAATCATTTTTTACGTCAATTTGTTATCTCTTACAATAGGCATTTTTTCTTCTTGTTGCTTTTTATTCCTTACTTTTCTAAGCGATTTGAGAATTCCCTCGTTTGTTTTTGAAGAACTCGTAATATATTGTGCATTTAAATATTTGTGAAATATAATAAAAGAAACCTAGTTTTTCAAAATGGAAAAATGGCTAGATTTGGCTAAGTAGAAAAGCGAAGATTCAAGTGTGATGGATCTAGGACAATACACTAGCACTAGGAATCTTGAAAAGAAAAGAAAAATTGTTTATAGAAAATATAATGTTAAATTATAATGTTAATAACAATAAATATATAAAGTTATTTATCATTTGGGTTTACTTGGAATGGAGATGAAACGGACCCTCAACCTTAATGTTTTGTTTGCAATGACTATTATCTAATCAATGTATGTTTCTTAAAAGACATCTTGAATCAAAGCTTGCCAGTTTAAAGGATAAATCTGAAGAATATTTTAAGAGGAACTCATCGGAGTTCAAAAATAGTAATGAAAGGTTTTGTTACTTCAAGTGAAAAAGGCTTTGGTAGCTAGTTAAGTAAGCCCAAGATTTGCCAAGACTGGGCAGGTTCACACCATTGGAGAAAATCTTATATTACCGGCAGCTAAAGATATCGTTAAACCTCATTCAACGAAAAAAAAGGCTAATTAACTTAATAATATTCCATTATAAAATGATACAGTAAGTCGACGAATTCATGAAATGGCAAATTCCGTAAAAGAATCTCTTATTCAAAATAAATAAATAAATAAATAAAACACAGTGAGTATTTCGCATTGTGTAAATCTCTTCGTGATAGAACAGCTGCAAATGAAATTTTCAAAGTAATTCACAATTTTATGCCTGAGAATGATATTCCTTGAATTAAGCGCATTGTTTAACGGAACTCGGGCTTTAACAGGAAATCATTCCGGTATTATTTCTTACACACAGAAAGTCGCACCTGAAACAAAATTCCTTCACTGCTCCATTCATCGTGAAGCTTTAGTAGCCAAAACAATCCCAGAAAATCTGAAAATCATTTTGAATCAAGCTGTGAAAATTGTTAATTTTATTAAAAGTCGAACTTTAAAATTCAAGATTATTTACGGTTTTATGCCGGACAGTGAACATGGATAGTGAAGCCGGACAGTGAACATGAAAAGCTTTTTTTACATTCCGAAATAAGGTGGTGGTTATCCACAGGCAAAGTTTTAAATCGCCGTTTTGAGCTTCAATCAGAAATTCAAATTTTCCTTTGTGATTCAAAGTTTGAATTGCCAAATTGCTTATTTAGTGAATTATGTTTGACGTATTAGCATGTTCAGCTGATATTTTTGGAAAAAAAAGTTAAATGAATTAAATGTAGGACTAGAAGGGCAGAGTTAATTTGTTTACCATTAGATATAAAATAAATGCAATGATAAAAAATCTCGAGCTAATAATCAAAGACTTGGATAATAATATTTTAAGAGCTTTACCATTTTTAGAAATTTTTTTTACCGAAAATAATTTGAAAATAAAAGAAGAATTAGCATCCGACATTAAAAATCATTGTTTTTCATTGATAAATAATTTCAACATGTTTCTGAAGATTGTGAAAAAGAAAACTGGATTAGAAATCCATTTTGTTCAAATGCACCTGAAATTTTATCCTGTGAAGAAAAAGAAAAATTGATAGAAATTTCTTGTGATCGAAATGAAGATTTCAAAAATAACACCCTTGGCTGAATCGAAAAAAAGAATTTAAAGGCAATTCAAATAAAGCTATTAAATTTGTATTGCATTTTTGCAAACCTATTTGTGCGAACAAGGATTTTCTTCCATGTTAGTTTTGAAAAATAAATAAAGAACACAATTAAAGGTGGATCCTAATTTACGGTTAAAACTAAGTGAAATAAGGTCGCACAGTAAGAATTTGATCTCTCTTAAACAGGCCCAAATTTCGTACTAAATTTTAGAATTAAAGTTTTATAACTTAAATTTTGGTAATTAAAATGGTAACCAATTTTTAATCTAATATTTTTTGTTTGTGCATATTTAATATAAATATCCAATAGGTTGTGCAAATAGCAATATATATATTTTTTAATATTTCTATTGAAAAAATTAAAAAATAATCATTGCAAAATGTAGTGGTGGTACTATGGTACGTATTAGTCAAAAGGTTGAGAATCTCTGATCTAGGCTGTTTGCCGACCTCTTCTGTATCCCTGCAGAATAGGCATATTTCCATTTGAGACCCTTCTAAGCATCCTGTAACTTTAACATAAATGATACAAAAAATATTCATATTTGCTGTTCATAGTGCTTTTGATATTTCTTTTGAGAAGCATAAAATTATTTTGAAGCACCCTAATGTCAGAGTTAATGTATTAATAGTAATCATAATTAGAAGATTTCAAATCTAAATAAATATGTTACTCACGTATGTTTATTCCATCGTGTATAAAAAATTTAATTTGGGAATCATTGTTAGAGTCATCACAGGTGTAATATATGAAACCGTGATGTAATTAACGAGAATCGATGTAATTAAAGAGTACTTCACTTTTTAATCAAGAACTTGGGTGATCACGTTACATTAAAGAGCTGTGATCCTAATTAATAAACTTAACTTTACGATTGCTTGAAAGAACTCTTCTGATTGGATTTATGACCGCCTTTTAGGCTATGACTTTTTCTATGCTTTACTTTTTTATATATATATGCCTTTCCCACCTGCGTATAAAGCTTACTCCAGTTCTTTCCAACCTACGCAATTTTTCTTTACCATTCGGATACAGACGCCAACACGAATGCGCATGAGATCATAAATTAATCGAAGAATTAGTGTTAGCCGTCTTTGGTGTTGGAAGAACTCGTGTGTTACAATTTCTTTTACTTTTCGTGATCACTTTGGCCGATTCGTCATTTGGAGACCGTAAGAGTTTCGAATGTCGGTTTCATATCAGGTTTTCTACACATTAATTCTGCCACATTTTTTGCTGTTGCTTGTCGTTTGGGTGTCAGATTTCCTGTCACAGTGTGTCCGAAAAAACTTTGGGTGTCAGCTTCGCATATGGGCTTCGTTAATCAATGTGGGTGACAGGTAAATGACATATTTTTCTTTATCTAGCTGAAGAAGTTCCCAAACTAAGCCTAACGTATGGGACGGCCGGCTGTTCCATTTCCCAGAATTTTTCCCACGGGAATATTGCATGATGCCTGAATATTTAACTATTCATTTGTTTGGGAATAAAGAAGACTGGCAAATAATTCCTGAATGACTTGAATCTTCGTTATAGAGCATATGTACCTTGTTTAATTGTTAGGAGGTATTCCGCTTTCTATTTTTAATCTGAGGTCTGTAAATTTGTATTTATTATTAGACTGCAATAAAGAATTCTAGAATTATGGCCTAAAGAGAGATATGTTTTTGTAGAGGACTTTCTAAGGGAAAATGGCTCGTTTTCCATGCAGCAAGCGGTTTGCTGTGGTCTGAATTCGGGTTAATCTAACGAATTAAGTGAGCGAAATTACCAACTACATTTGCTTACGTCCTGCTTGCGGGCCACCTTGTGCTAATTCTTAGAATATTTCATAATTCATTACTTTTGATGAAATTTTCCGAAGTCCATGCTACCTTGGTGTAAGTAGTTAGCATATCCAGCTGGGAACTAGACGATACGAAGCTCGAATCCTAAATCGCATATGATTTGAAACACAACACTGGCCTCCGAATTAAATATATAGCGGACAATAACCTGTCACCACTGGACTTAGTTGACTGTGTCATCTACTTCTTCTCATCATCCTCTAATATTATTAGAATGTAAGAAATTATTCATTTCCTCGAGCAAGCTCTCATGATGTAAGTGGTTAGTACATTCAGTTAACATGTGGAAGAATAATGATACGAATCCTACCGAGGGAACTATCGATTTTTCGTATTTTTTCCTATGAAAAAGAATGATATTTTTTACTTGTAAGTCATAAGTGGGTGCAAAAAAAAAAAACGAACTACCAGATTTCCTAATTGAAAAGCATTATAATTTAACAGTAATACACAGAATCGAATACATAGAAAAAAGTCGATATCATTATAGCTTATGAATGCCACACAAAGATTTCATTACTCCAATAATTCCCTTGTATTGGGTAGTGAACATGGGCCAACACTCAATTAGTTGGAATTAATATCATTGAGCAATTTATCATTCAGACATTAACCCATTCCTTCTTTTTTTTTCCTTCTTCAAAAAGAAAAGCAAACAAGTTGTTGATAAATATTGACCTATTAATTGACCAACAATTATCAACCAAGCACAATTAAAATACTGAAGCACGCGCGTTTACTCTAGATAAATATATAAAAAAAGGCAGGGGGGGAAGTCGCTCTCCAAGAATGATCAATTTAACCGAAGTACTACAGGCAAAAGTGTAATGATCACTAAAAGGCAAATGACTCGATTTTCACGTTTTTCCTGAACATGATTAGTAAGAAGAAACAAAAAAATTCATTCAACTGAAAAGCGTATAACATAAAATAAATAGATAATTTCTAATTAATTGAGTCTCTAGTCATTGCAGTGCAGCCCCAAAGTCATTATTTTTCGTTACATATTTCTCGTAGTGAGACTATTGGCAGATGTAGCGCACGGTTAAGATAAAGCGAAGTTTAATGATTGGTTATGATGCCTTTATTATGCGCTTGCTGCTGAAGCGCCAGCTTAAACGATCGACTTGTTTGGGAAGATTGCTTGGGAAGATGGAAAAGACGTGGGTATTTTCGATGCTGTCCAAACAGTGTGGTCGCATTGCAGATATAATCAATTTCAATTAAAAAGGTATTTCCATATTATATTACAGATATGCCAATTTGTAACACTCAAAAATCAGGAATTTTTTTTAATAACTCAGCAGAGTTTTTTCACCGACAAAAACAATTCTCAAACGGCAAAGAATATACAAAAATGATTTTTTTAATAACAAATCATAAATACTAACTAATTAACAGCTGAAAATGTAGCTATTACGTTTTACGTTTATTCAAAATTCTCATCTATTACAAATATTTTTGTTATTTGAAAAAATAATTATTAATCCCTTTTTGTACATTTGTTAATAAAAGTAGCAGATTTCGTTTTCTTTCAGAAAAAAGACGATTTAATTACACTTGATAAGTTATTAATTACCACGTGTGCCTTTTCTGTTAATAAAAGTTAAAAACAAGCTAAAGGTAGCCAGCGTTATCCATGCATCTTTCCTAATATGTCTTATTTCACTTTTGTGCAGCTTTTGGAATTGTTTAAATTCTTTTTTCCGTTTTAGGACTCCTTTCAGCATGAAAATTTAATTCTTCTTTAATTATTAACGAAGATGGTCCACATTTTTCTGCGCTAAATTTAAAATGTGATAGGTACCACAAAATCTGTCAATTTTTTTTAAGTCCAAAGTGGCAATTTGGCTATTATAAAGGCTATTAATTTCGTTTTGGCATTTTGCGTTGGTTGACTATAAACAGCATTTCACCTTTCAAATTGTTGCCACTAAATATTATATAACTGCATTATATTTAAAGAAATTAAACAATAAAGAATCTGCATGAATATATGGATGTTTCTCGCACTTTGAAAAAACAACCTCATCTAGAGACATCAAATTTTAATCAACCTAGTCCTCCACTCGTATATGGACGTTTGGAAGCCCGAATTTGGAATTTAGAATTCGTTTTATTATCTATTTCATATTTTGTAAAACTTTAAAGAATTTTTGATTAACAAACTCAACGATTTCAAAGCGAGCAATGGTAGCACTGTACGGACAAAAAATTATCTCCAGTTTTTATCTACTGTGTCTCAGAAATTCTAAAGATATGCTATTTTTAAATATTTTGCGATATTGCTATTGAATTGAATTTTATTGTTTAAGTGTGAAGAATATGATATTAAATAAATAAAGGTAACACGCAAAACTTTTAAAAAAGCCCCTTTGGGCATTTATTTTGCCCCAAGAGGATGTTCAAGATCTTCTACTACTAGTGCATTGTCTATACGAACAACTAAATATCCATCAAGAGGACACGATTTTCCTAGAAAGTTTTAATTAACAACACTGTATGAAGCTCTCGAAATCTCCTTCTAAAGCGGGAACATAATATAAACTATACTCAGTTTCTGAAGCCACGGGATTGACACAAATCAGATACAGTTTCGAATTGGTATTACTACTTCCATCCACAGAAAAGCAAAAAAGAGCTGTTTTTAATGCAAGTAACAACTGAAGATTTATATTCCAAAAGCATTTCTTCAACATGTAAGGTCATTTTTGTTGAATGACTCACACATGAAATATTTCTTAGCGATTTAGCTATCGGTAAACATTTTCCTAAATAAAACCGTAACGTTATCGAAGGCTTTCAGGAGGAAACTGGACTCGAGTAAAAAGGTAGAAAATATGCATTTCCGCATTTATTATCTTTTGGTCCTTTTTCTCACAGAAAAAATTAAATTTTTCCTTTCTCTTAGCATAATTAAAGTTGTGCTTGTGCTTTTGTGTACAAAACACAAAAGCACTTTCAACTTTTACTTTAGCACACTGTTCGCTTTGTTTTAGTACATCGACGTAACGATCACATTGCAAACATATTACATTTTCTTCATGAAATAATACAAGGAAAGTTCTCTGTCTACGTTTTTTGAAAACTACATGAGTATTTTTGCCTTTTCTCCGGACAAAACTAAGATAGCAAACCCTTATACAATTTCAACAAGCGCGCGAACCTCACACCGTTTACCCACTCCAGAAATGCAAAAGAAAATTTCTATCTTTTTGCTCATTGATTGTGTAGGGCGGAAGACCTTGACTGTTCTTGATGGCCATTCAGACTTTTAGACAGCTTCTATTTCTACAAACACAGTAGCAGCGGTTGAAGAAATTTTTCTTATATAAAACATAGATAACCAAAAGAAAAAAAAACGACATTTTGGGTGAAAATTAGCAAAATTTTGAGCCTAAATAATATGCATCGTGAGAAGTTTTAAGAATAAAAGAAAAGACTGCAGAAATATGCTGTAAATCGCGCTAACGAGAATGCGATCTTCCACTTAAATCAGATTTGTCAAACATGAATATGCTTTCATTATACTCTTCAAATATTGGAGTTTGAACTTATTTGAATATAGTAAGTACACGAGAGCTATCCCCCCATTGGAAGATATGCCCTTGTGGAGGACTTTCAAAGAGAAACTGCCTCGTATTCACCTTACTCATAGCGTTAACCATGCAAACCAATCATGCAGCCAGCCCGTTCTCCAGCTATCGAAAACGGGTCCATCACCATTATTCAAAAATCTTAGCCACTCTATCAATGATGAGGCGAAATCTTCAAATGAAATCTGGGTACTTGTGTGTTATCCCGTCGACCGCCGGCAAAAATTTTGGCAACGGCGTCAATCGCCAATTGTTACTGCGAAATTTTAAAGGATACTATTATCTATACTGGGGCTAAGCTGCGTTACTTAAAATAATACATAAGTAAAATTATAGTCACATTCGAAGTACTATTTTCAGTAAACTCTTCGATCAACCGAATTCGGATTCAGTGAGCCTTGTCTATAAAGTATAAAAATTTAATTATTTCAGAACGATTGCGAAACTATTATCACAATCCAGCAACGTAAAACAAAATAATGTACGGGAAATAGCAGAACCGGGACAAGGGTGATGCAAGTGAGGCATTTGCCTTAGATGAAAAACTAGACGAGGCCCCAAATTAGCTACAAAAATTTAGAAATTCATTGTCAAAAAGAAATTCTGCTTCGACTTTGGAAACACATCAAGAAGCAGCGAAAGGATTTCAATTCTTATAAATCCTCCAGCTGAATTAAGTGAAGAATTTATAATACTAATTTCTCTCAAAAGTGCCGAGATGTGCATCACTGTATAATCTGTATTCAAACATTAAAATTAGTTCTTCAAACAAACGTGTTGAATTAAATTTAAGCTTGTTGCAATCAGCTGCATATACTAAATTTGCCGAGAAGGCACTGACATTAATATTTCCTACTATCATTCTTTAGTTTAGACTACAGGTTTTACTTCGCCATAACAAACTATCCGAAGTCTACTAACTGAGTTTATATAGTATCGCAACAGCCTAATCTTTGTTATAGATGACCTAAGGCATAAATAACACGACTGGAATAACATCGAAAGATTGCATGAAGATGTCTGCAGATGAAATGTACTATATTATCAGGCATTTTCTTCTTTTGCGTAAAATTTGTTGTTGAAGGAGACTCATGGTGCGAGGTTGTATCCATCAATACATTTGCGATGGAACTGCGCAGTTGGTTGTATGGTTACGTGTAGTTTCGAGCTTTGCACCTGCTGTAGAGATAAGCCCATACTTTTAGGAGAAAAGATTTTTCGCATTTTCTCAGTAGATGTTTGATCCTCATGAAGTGTGTATGTCGTTTTATGGCGTCGAAAAATTCTGTGATGGAACCCATAGCCATTTCAATAAAATTACTCTGTGCAAAAAAAGGAAAAGAATGTTTAGTTGCAAATGATTACCCCCACCGTTTGCACCGAAAAAATAAATTAGGAATGAGTTGAGTACGTGTGAAAGAAAAGACACATGGTTGTAAAGGAAATGTAAAGACAAATTTTCAGTACGAAGTACTGAAGAAAACTGAACATTCCTTCGGGCCCAACATTGCTGAGATCAAAGTTAAAAGCAAGTTAGAGACTTGCAGAAAAAAAGACCGAGAAGAAACATCAATTCCCGTTCCCCAGATATTTCAAGAAGAACTTTCAGAATTATATCACTCCAGTGCCAAGACTGTTTTATGTAAGGAGAGGAGAAATGCTTTGGAAGCTACCCAAAATCCCCAAACTGCCAACGACATTCAGTTTGCAAACGATACACATGCTTTTTAATGGAGAACACTTTCTTCGTTTAGACTTACAAAAGGATCAAGATAATTATATATATATATGATTTTAGTATTTAGAGTAGAATAATCGCGGTACCTTTTGGAAAATGGAAAGAACTTTTTCTTAGATGGAACATTTAAAAGTTGTCCGAAACAATTTGCTCAAATATGTACAATACACGTCGACTTAAGGAGTACAGCAACTGAGACAAACATTTATCCAGCGCTTTTTGCATTTCTGCCTGGTAAGAGACAAGCAACTTACATTGCAATGTTTCAGGAAGTGAAACGTTAAAGCCCTAAGTGGAAGCCTGACCTTATAAAATTGAATTTTGAAGCCGCAGCCATCAATAGCTGTATGTTAGAATTTTCCAGTTCGACTATTTTCGGTTGTAGCTTTCATTTTAATCAATATTCGTGGCCTAAGGTACAAGAAATGGGTCTAGTAAAGGAATATAAAGAGAGCGAAGATATAAGAAATGTCTGTAGAATGATTTCTGCATTAGCTTACACATAGGTGATGCTTAGAGCATTGTATAGGAAAAGCTTTTAACATCGATAAACTTACCACATTCATTGATTATTTTGTCGAACAGCGGATGGACAATCCAAATATGCCCATTAAAGTATGGAATATATATGGACAGCGTCATAGGACAAATAATTCTGATGAAGGGTGGAATTCCAAATTAAATGCAATTACTGGCAGAAACCAGCTTAATGTGCGCTTATTAGTTAAAATAGTAAAAGAGGAAACACAAAAATGTCTTTTATTTGAAAGCCAGAGAATTAGGCGACCCTGGAATAAAAAGGAAAAAAGCATATGTAAAATTGTATGAAAGAATTGAAAACATCCTAAAAGAATTCGAAATATCAAACATTTTAGAAAAATGTCTAAAATCTTTAAGTTTTTAACTAGGTTGGACTAAATCCAATGATAAATGATATTTATGCCTTTATAATAAAGGTTAGTTAGTATTTATTTTTCTTTTATTTATTTATATCTTTTTTTTTATATTTTACTTCTAGTATTTATTTTTACTTACATTAATGAAACTAATTAATTTTATGATACATGCACCTGTTCTAATATTTATTTGACTCTAAAATACAGTTTTCCACAAAATCTCCCAAATTTGTTCATACTCTTCATTATACTGTTACGTACTATTCATTTTTAAATATTTCTCTAAACGTTTTTATTTTTATTGCATTTCGCTATGTTTAAAATGTATTCGCACTATAATATCATAACAATTTAAATATAAATAATTAAATTTGATTGGCAAAAATGTATTTTATCCCTGTAATTCGATAATTAAGTGCAAAAACAGAAAACTTCGGTAAAAAAAAGTTGTCCCACTTGAAAGAGATTTGCCACTTAAAATACTGTTTTAAATTATGTTTGTGATTTTTAAAAGTACTTATTTATCTGTTCTAAGATGGGAGAAAGATGTGTCCGCTCTAACCACGATGAGTTTCGAAGTGTCTGTTCTCACCACGAAAATGTATATGTCTGCTCTGACCACGTCCACTGTAGCCACACCACCGGTTGTATTCAAGATTATTTCTGAAACAAATTCCTGGACCGATTAAATGAATCGTGAGTTAGTCTATCTCATTCTTTGTAATGCCTGGAATGCAAATATATCTAAGGTAAGACATGATTTCTTTCTCTTTCTTTTTTGACTTGTTTTGTTGGATATAATGAATATATAATATTATATAATGAAATAATAAAATTAATTTAGCATCATAAAATAGAAAAGGAGGTTGGAAGACTTAAGACAAACTGTTGCGTCTAATTTTAATATAACTGATAATGGCATCAAGAAACAGCTTTTAAAAGTTTTGTTCCTCTACGTATAAGGCAACCAGTATAAAATACACATTAAAAAATCTGTTCTTGTTAAAGGAATTGTAAAAAATACAGTTTAGGAATGACGATTGAAATATGAAGTAAGGGAAATAAATGAATGCGATAAAGCTGTTGATTTAAAGATTTGAAAAACGAAAATGAAATCAAAACATAAAAGTCAGTTAGGACTAAAGTGGCAAACTTATTACTGCAAATGAAAATTACTTTCAAAGCATTTAACATTTGCAAAATTTCACGCATTGAAATCCCTTAGCTAATTGCTGAGAGCTGGTAAAAGTAAGGAACTAAATCATATTAATTTTAAATCTGTGCTTACTGTAAGAGCATGATGAGAACGACAATCTGTGAAAACATTTTCTGATAGCCCATTTTTTTTGCCATATTTAAATAAGAGTTAGCTAACAAATAAAGTTCCATTCAAGCTCAAATAAGCCTTTCTTGTTGATTTCAATGATAAACGGAATGCGAATGTTAAAGAACTGGATCGTTGCTTAATCGATTATAATAAAGTTTGGATTTTGAGGCGGTAGTAAGTTTATTGTGGGAGCAAATTATTGCAGAATTTATGTAACAAAATTATAGTTCATATTAAAATACGAGATACTGTTAGTTATAGGACAATATGTGCCAAGCAATTTCCTAAAGAAACATGCACGTACCAGTGTTGTCTATTTCGCCACCATTAAATTAAATAAGTTATTCTTATCTCTTATAATAGTGCTCTTATTTTCAAAGCAAATATTGGCAGTGAACTGTTTTTAAAAGCACGTTATTCTGTTTCTTTCATTGTTTATTGAAATAAACGACTTTAGAGATATGTTCTTTATATATTTTTAAAAACTTTACTGCTGTTGAAATGACACAGCCATATTCGATTTTGAATTCTTTCTAAAATCAAGAAGTGAAATATTTTTCTTTCATATTTCGCTCTATACCAAATATTTGGCATCATGAACAATTGTGTTAGATTATTCGATAAGTATAAATATAGTTAACTTGTTTTATGCATGTATATATATATATATATATATATATCTTTTTCTTCTCCCTTCCCCCCGCCCAAATGGACGGATAACTTGCAACGTATACAGGGCGCGAATTTACCGCTTTGCCTCAGGTGAAAAATTGTGTTGGCACGACTCTGGGAAATAGCATAAAAATGATAAAGAAAAGTGAGTGGGATGATAACAGTGCTAATAGCAATAATATTTAAAAGCTATTTTTAACCATAATAATGTACTTAAGTTGTAAATAAATTGGAATATATAGACATTATTACATTACTATTGTGCATTTGTTAAAATATTATTGTGCATTGTTAAAAGTAAATTTCTCAATTGCAAAAATAAATCGGGAGAACTATTCATGTTCCGTTTCGCATCGATTCCTACTGAAACATAAACAAAAAACGCGTTTTTTTTTTTCGGCAGGGGGGAGAATAACGGTTTAATTTACTTAACCGAATCCTCCATATTAAACTACTTAAGAATACAAGTAAATTATTAATACCATTTTTCTATTAATTATAACATAGTTAATTCATAATTAATAGGCAGATTAATCGTGGCCGTATTAATTGGCATTAATGCCGTTAACCTGATTTCACCGGTTAATCAGGAGTTTATTGTAATTCCTCCTTTTCTCCACGGTTCCGAAAGTTTGATATTTTTTGCATCGTTTCTTTGGTCGCCGCTAATACCGGCAAATACCCTATAATAATTTT
The DNA here is from genome assembly GCA_000611955.2 of Stegodyphus mimosarum. NCBI lineage: Eukaryota > Metazoa > Arthropoda > Arachnida > Araneae > Eresidae > Stegodyphus > Stegodyphus mimosarum. Next base: position 488,742 of record KK114152.1, on the reverse strand, counting down.
TGAAATGCTCCCTCGAACAATTTAATTGCACTTTTCACATCTTCATATACAAAGGATAGCCCCATGGTTGGTTTATTTGAATACAGCAAAACACGAGAAGGCTATCTTCATAAGGGGAAGGATGGTTTCTTGGAGTACTTTCTAAGAGAACCTGGCTTGTACCCATGTTACGCACGATGAAACCAGGGAAAAGCCAATACAGCCAGCCATTTGCCTGGAAGCGAACTCAGGTAGAACTATGAGTGTTCAGTCGCCCAGACGGTGTAGTGGTTAGGGAAGCCTACATAAGGGTACCGTACTTAGGTTAGGGGTACCGAAGGGCTCGGGTTCAAATTCCGCAGAAGACATGGATGTTTGTAAAAAGTGTCCGTGCCACATGGGGGCACTCTAAATATGCGGCGAGCCGAAAGCCCTCTCGAGAGGTTAAGGGTAGGG
>KK114152.1:452715-488275 GCA_000611955.2 Stegodyphus mimosarum | reverse complement strand
GGAAAGAGGGGTGGGAGACTCTCGGCCCCGTTTACCTGGTGCGCTCTCCATCAATATTGGGGGCGGAACTGAGCGAAGTCGTCCTATCACCTGTATGGAGCCTAAGGCTCTACCCAATGACAGGCTCAATCTTGCACTCCTTGCCAGGATGAATTCCGTAGGCTTGTTCTGATGTTACTGTCAGACAAGTGAGATAAGTCAGAACACAACAAAGAGTGTTCAGCAACTTTACCGTTCAAGTAAGTTCCTAACGTACCGTTCCTAAGAATAGTTGGAATGGAAATCAAAGAATTCTGTCGCAAACTGTTCTTTCTGAGAATATCGCAATTCCGCTTACGCAAATTACGCTTCTGTCTAACATGAAAGATATTAGTTTATAGATGGCATTACATTTTAATCCAACAAAAGTATCTCAATGAAGGCAATACAGGCGAAGTAACAACATGAAAAGGGAAGAACACATGGAATGTAGGATCCGGGACTTCTGGTCATTTTATTTTATAACATGAAACTAACATTTCTGAAAACAAATAAAATGATCAGATTTGATGTCAATAGTTCGTTTCACTTATATTTCTTGGGATAGTGGGACTTTTTGAGATAATAGAAATGTGAGCTCAAATTAAGTTTAGAATCTTCAAAATCTTCTAAAATTAAATTTAAAAAAAGAATAAAGAAGGCTCATATACGTCATTATGCAACATATATGTTGTTAAAAGTAGGCAAACTATTTCTTGAGATAATTCTGAAAATAGTAGTCGCAAAAATACCAGAAAATTGTTTACGAAAATTTCATGTAAATTAAAGAAAAATCGTAGCTTAAAATGTAATTATTAATCCAGTAAAAATTTTGTTTCATGAAATATTCCATTTAAAGAAATTTACCTCTAAAAGTAATTTATTTAGTAAAAAATATTAAGCAAGCAAATAATACTTTGTAAAGAATTCTATATACTGTACAAGTTAAGCTAAAAAGTGCAAATGTGAATAATAAAAAAAAATTAAAATTGTAAAAATTGGCTTAGCCTTGCATTTAATTTAACCTTCATTAAATCAACTCCTTTTGACAATGTATAATAAAGAAATATTTTCTTTTGAGAGAGGAGGGGCGCACTGACAAATGGTAATGCGACCAGCTAAAAGCTTAAATTGTACTTAAACAGAATGCAGAGGCGGACGAATATAACACCAGACAAACATTATGTTTATACGTTAATTAAAATGAATTATTTGACAATTATCTAATACGACACCTCCCTAATTCTGTCGCCTCTACGGTTGCTCTTTCTTATCGTCCTCTAATTCGGCGCTGACAGAATGGATGTTTATATAAGTATTAAAATAGTAAAAAGTAAACGGTAAAATATGTAGCAACACGAGTAAAAAGATAAGTTATGGCAACTTTTAATAATTTATCAGACATTCCACTAGTTTGTTGCCATTTGCAGAAGCGTAAGGCATATAATTTTTCTTGTAAATTTATTCTGCTTGTTATTGATTATCAAACTAAGCGATTTAAAAGCAATAAACGGAGCTTTTTATCTTTTTTATTAATTACCAGTTCTACTCGCGAAATGAGACTATTTAGATTTATTGAAATCATCATGATATACAGAGTGACCCAAAAGTCCGTTATCATTTCAAAATTCAATAATTTGTGGAATAAGGTAGGCAGAGAGATAAAAATTGACATACATGCTTGAAATGATATGGGGTTTTACTGAAAGCACAAAAAAAAAGTTAACATATGGCGCTGGCAGCAAAATGTCATTGACGCTGCATGAGAATCGTAAATGAAATGAGCTGTAGTGAGAGACAGAATCAGTTTCTTTATGACTTTGTCACTTTTCTATCCTCGCCTCTGGGTGTTGGTCACGGTGTAATGTGCATTTATCGCATCAATCGTAGTCGAACCCTGTTTCTTCGAGGAAATGCGTGGCTCTTGCTATTCAAACTGTCAGTGTGACGGGTGCGAGGTACACTAATACGTTACAAAATCGCGTCATTATTTAGTCTGGCTGATAAACACCTGTTGAAAGGTATGACGTTTATGTAGAATGGCGCTCCACCCTATACTGCTACACGTGTGAAAGATCTCTTGCGCACATCGCTTGGTGAGGATCGCGTGCTGAGCAGCCATTTCCGCCATGTTTCGCCTCTTAGGTCCCCAGATCTCTATTCGTATGATTATTGGTTATGGGATTACCTGAAATTACAAGTCATATTTTGTAAGTGCATATCTGTATCGCCACCGAGGGAGTGGCTTCTGGAATGGATTAGTAGGCTTCCAGTAATATTTCTGTCATTTCACATGAACTTTTCCACGCGTTAACCGCGATAGTTGAAAATGTTTTGCACGCAGTTTCCTGTACAAAATAATAAAAGCATCGTGGATTTCTAGTGAAAATTAACTATGCGAAATTAGATCAAATATAAGCATAATTATATATGCAAAAAGTAGAAGTCTTTAGTCAAATAATAGTAGCATTTTTTGTTGCAGCCTATGTGAAAAAGATGTTCTATAATAGCCAATGTGCACTTTTATTCAAAGTGGATTTTCTAATTTGCATTCTTATTCATAACTGTTCACTCTTAAATGTATTTCCTGCCCAAGAAATACTCTTCAAACAGAATGAGTTTATCTTATTCATATATCACTTTTAACATTAATAGTAGGTATACATTCACAATATGTATTTTAAGTCTTATACCCTCAAAATCAAAGGCATGCACATATTGAGATTAAAAAAATGCTAGATTTATTGTAATACGTCCAGTTATTCTCAGCTCAATAAACAAAATACATGCTTGAATTCTCTTACTCCACAGATGTTAGCAAATGCATAATATTCGAGGCTAATTAAGCTTGACACATTTTCTCTATATAAAGAGCGATAATACGCCACGAACATTAATCCGAATATCAGTGCGTGATAAGCTGCTCAGAAATGCATTGTTGACGACTAGGTAAACTCATAAAATGAAAGCACTAAGAGATTTTCTACTAAAATGATAGCAGCATTATATGCCTTGCATTCATAACTGCGAAACAAATGCAAAATTAAGCATAAACAACATACGCTCATATGCACAGTTTCAATGTTTCAACGTCACAATAGCAACAGAAGCTCACTGATCTATTTTTGAAACTCCTCCCTCAGTGGCGATACTGATGTGCACTTATGAATTAGGCCTACATCGGTCATCCGATCTCGTCAGAGGTGCTAAAAGACAACATCCGACGGCAATCTCTCACCATATGCTGTACAGTCCTGTTCACAACATTGTCCCTCGACTACAAGCATTGTGAATTAGTGACGGCCGGTATGTCGAACATATGTTACGAAGAACTTAAGTTTTGCTAAAACTCAATAGATATGCTAATTATTCCTTTTGTTACCATATGAAGCGCCATCTGTTGGTTGTTTTAAGCACTTTTTTGCTTTTAATATAGCCCCATGACATTTCAAGCATCTGTGTCAGTTTTTATCTCTCTAACTACTTTATTCAATGAATTATCGAATTTTCAAATGTTAACGGACTTCAGGGGTCAACTGTACATATATATATATATATTTCATTTTATGGTAATTAGTTTAGATGGTTGGCTACGCTAGAGGCTAGGTACACTCTTTTGCAAAAAAATCGAAGCACCATGAAGGAAGTGGTTGTTTTTGATAAAATTGAATATGTGTACAGCTCATACATAGATAATAAGAGGATTCAAAAATCAAGGTCATAGTACCTGTTCGCGGCTCACAATCATCCATTGAGTGTTCAAATTAATAGTTGGTCGAACCGCCCTTGGCGGCAATGCATGCTTGAATTCGTCGAGGCAAGGACTGGTAGAGGTTCCTAATGTCATCCTGCGACACATACTGCCAGGCATTCATCAATTGTCTTTCCAGATATGCGATATTTTGCAGTGCCCGAATCTAGCGGCCTACCATGTCCCAGACATGCTCGATTGGTGAAAGATCTGGTGACCTTCCTGGCCAACCATACGGAGGCAGTCCAGAGATATGCGAGCGGTATGTGGCTTGGCATTATCTTGTTGGAAAATGGCCTCAGGATGACGTGCCATGAAGGGTAATGCAACCGACAGCAGGATGGTATCAACATATCGTTGAGCTTTTAAAGATGTACGGAGGAGGACTAAAGATGATCTGCTGTCATAAGAAATAGCGCCCCACACCATCACACGAGGAGTTATGGCTGTATGCCTTTGTAAAACAAAGGCTGATTGGGACCGCTGACCCCGTCCTCTTCAGACACGAACACGGTGGTCATCTGCTTCAAGAACACTGTGCTGAACACTATGCGATGCCAGTCTGATGCAGCCATGATGATCGGCTACGACACTACTCGCATTTGTGCTCCTTGGCCTTCCAGAACCTTCATTTTGTCGGCAATTTTCTTGTAGCAACCATTGCTGCCAATATGTTTGCACAGCAGTGTCTGTACGCTGCAGGTGGCGGCCGAAGTTGTTTAGTTGTCTGTAAGGACTTCGATATTGTCATAATGGCATCTTTGTTGCTTCTTTATGGAATTACAATGGCATTAACAAAAAAGATAAATTTTCCGTCTCCGTTTTATACTTTGTGAATTGCGCGCTATGATCGCAATTTCTGTTCATTCGCCTTGAAACTTTGATGATTTGCATGTTCGATCAAGATTTTTTGCAAAAGAGTATATTTCAAAAATGAAATGAACACAAAAGTGATTCGACGCCAGAGAGAAAATACGCAAAAGTGATTCGACTCGAAAGTGAGGTTCGAGAATAGGTAAAAGTGAGTTCTGTTAGCGCTAAAAAATGCATGGCAACACTCAACATTGTATTAAGAATTATAAAGATATGCTGTTTTTAAAAATTTTGTGATTTTACTATTGAATTTCTTTATGATGTAAGCTCGAACAAAGTGACGTTTAATAATAAGGTTAAAAAGACAAAAATAGTTGTGTTAGCACAGGAGTGTGTTCAAGAGCAGATAGATAAGCTACGAATTCAACGAAAATATAAAAAAAATCTTAATAAAGTGTCTGGTGCAACTTTAAAATCTTAATCCATTCGGTTTTTATAAAGTTTAATTTAATTTAATTTTGACACAGTAACGTATTTTAGTCCACATTTTCAGCAATAGATGGATTTTCTAGATTTGGATTAGAATTCGAGAAAATTGGAGAACTGTTCCATTTCTACATTAATAAAAGCTCTTATTTGGCAACAATACTAGGTAAGTAGCTGACATTACACTTCGCTCTCATCTTTATTGTTATAATAATGAAGAATCCTTTCTAGAGTCGGTTTATCTAGCAATTTTCTAACTTTTATTAAAAGTTTTTGGCATAAATAACACCACGTAGTTATTTCCTATAATATTTTTGCCTCTTGTGCTCCAGCGTCTGAATTATTCTCAACAAGGGTTAAAGAACTTCACAGAAACCACGAACTACCAGCAGATCTGAAAGATGTAGATGCACACTTCTTTTATTTTTTATCACCCGTAACCCACAAGGCGTCCGAATCTGGAAGAGCCGAACTCTTTAAGCGGCTAGAGAAAAAGAAAATGGTAGGCTAATGATAAGGTACAAACTGCCACACCTCGCTTATTTTGTTGGGAACTTGCCGATTTATTGCCCTGTGGTCTGTTCCAAGGATTATCGGCCTGTCTCATCTGTTAGATAAAGTCATCGGCTCTTCGCCTTTTATGCCCCAGGTTGTGTGTCCGTATTCGAAGATGGGTGGTGGCAACAGAGATGGGAAGTGATATATACGATGGAATGGGGGGACACTATTTGAAACGAATGGAAGAAATGGGTTCCGTAATCAATAGGTTGAGGATATTTATTGAGTATGTACTTTTAGATTAGCAGAACGAAATGACTCGAGTAAAAATAAAAATAAACTATGTTTAAAATTAATTATAAGCTAGCCGTTTTTAAACATTTTCTAATAGACTCATGTCAGAGTCTGGAATTACGTTTTGTGACATGTGGAAGAATAAGCTAGAAACCTTTTATTAAGTCTTTAATTGAAGTATGGTAAATACACATGTCACGTTAAGATTACACATAGATATAAAAAGTATTTTAAATTTTAGTTATTGAGTCTATTACTCTCATACTCTCCATATTAGCAATATATAGTACCTGTATCAAAGTAGACACAGAAATAAATGATCCAAAAGCGTCTTATAATTTAAAGTAATGTGTCTAATTTTAGATGTTTCTGTCCGAAAAAAACTTAAGAATTACTAAGAATTACTGTATTTAAAATGATGTATTTCTCTCAGTTGAACTATTAAACTTTACGCACTTCAAATTTTCCGCCTGTCACATTAATTTTCCTCTTAATGCGCAACACAATTTGAACCAAAGTATGTGTTTATCTGAGAAATAATTAGCCCTAAGGAACGTTAACCCAGAAGTGCTATTAGTCTCATAACGGGATTTTTTGTTGAATCACTATAAAAGTCTGAAACGCTTTTCAAATTGTTGCCACCAAATATTACCGCCCTCTATTATTGTTAAAGAAATTAAATAATGAAGAATTTGTATGAATATCGTATGTATTTCGTACTGTGAAAAAACAACGCTATCTAGAGCAATTAAATTTTGAACAACCTAATCCTTCACCTGAACAGGGGCACTTGCAAGTCCGGGTTTTGAATTCCAAATTTCTTTTATTATCTGTTTCATACTTTCTAAAAGTTTAAAGAATTTTGGATTAACAAACTCAACGATTTCAAAGCAAGCACTGGCATCACAGTACGGAAAAAAAAAAATCTAAAATGTTTCAAATTTTAAATTACGCTCAAAGAGGCGTTTTGTTAACGTTTTGTGTGTTAGATTTGTTTATTCAATATCATGTTTTTCGCACTTAAACCATAAAATTCAGTTCAAGAATAATATCGCAAACTAATTTTAAAATGAGCATATCTTTAGAATTTCCGCCACACAGTCTCGCGTGCTGGAGATAAAATGCTTTTTCTGTATAACGTTGCCATTGCTCGCTTTGAAATTCTTGAGTTTGTTCAACCAAAATTCGTTAAAGTTTTACAAAATATGAAATCAATAATAAAATAAATTTCAAATTTCAAATTTCGGATTCCAGATGCCCATATTCGGATGGAAACATTGAATATCAAAATTTGATGGCTCTGGATACCGTTGTTTTATCACAATGGCAGAAAGGTATATACATTTATGAAGATTCTAAATTATTTAATTTCCTTAAATATAATACAGGGCGATAATATTTGGTGGCAACAAATTTGAAAAGTGAAACAAGGCTTTTAGTGAATCGACACAAAATTCCAAAACGAAATTAATAGTCCTTCTGGGCAAATTGCCCCTCCGAACTATATATATAAAAAAATATAAATAAATAAAAAAAAATAAATCTTCAGCTTGCGACACTGTTTATAGGAATTTTTAAAGATAGGCTATTTTTAGCTCAAAGAAACATAAAGGAACATTAGCCCAAATGCTCTCGAAACGTGTATGTGTATGGAAATGGAAAAACGCCGCTTTGGGTGTAATATAAAATCTGAAAGCCTTCAGGTTTTATTTATTTCTTTCTTTTTCATATTTAAATTATTTACTAATGAATGAAGAAAAATGGGAAATATCTTTCTAAAATTATAAATTAATAATAAATTAACCTTTAATTCACCAAATATTTTATATTTTTATCTTATTCCATTATCACTTAATTTGAATCAAAGCATAACTGTTAAAAAACAGAAAAATCGACGAATTTCGTTCGGATTTTCTCGTCTTGGTTTGGATTGGTTTATTTGATTACAGGAGAGGACACCAGGATTTTCTGCCTAACGGAAGGGATACGTTCATTTAAATACGTTCGCGACTTTAAAAAAAATAATGGCTTGTATTCACCTCAAACATTGCGAAAACTACGAAAACGCCCGGCATGTTCTGTGGAATTTAGTTAGATTAGATATTCGTATACGATTATTCGTATACGTTATTCGTATACGACAAAGTGCAAAAGAACTATCTACCTAAGGCTAGCGATGGCTTCGTGAGGATTTTCTAAAGGAAACTGACTCGTATTCATGTTACATATGGCTAAAACCCCAAAAGCCAACCGATCAGCCTAGATTCGAACTCAGGTCGAACTACCAGTATTCAGCGGTCTGAATTACTCGGCCAATTCTGAGGCTAACCGAGATTTGAATCCAAACCGAATTACCTACGCCAAGTTCACGCATCTTATCTAAACAACCGAAATTCAATAGCATCATTAATTTACGAGGAATATTCTCCCTTCTTGCTTCATGTCTTCGTGGTGTAATTGGAAGCATATTTGACACGTATTCGATAGGTTCAGGGTTTGAGTCCTGAGGAGAGTACTGCACACTTTCCACGTCTGCAACAACAAAAAACTAATGACGGTATAAATTAATGAATTATCCTAAAATTTAAATTTGCAATATAAAGAGAAATAAACAAATGCATTACGACAATAAATTACTAATAATGCATTAGTTTTTCCTCGAAAACTAACCCAATGATTCATCAAATATAATATGCAAAGGTGGAATACTCCAGTTTCGTGTGAATGACAGGACAACATAAATGAATGGAGATGACCGCCAACAACTCTACGTACCGAATCATATTGAGTGAAGTTGGTGCCAGTACAAAAAGTCCAAAACTCTGCCAAAAGAAAACATCCCACACCATAATTAAGCCGTCATGGCCTCATATATTTCCAAGCATCTAGTTATGCACAAATGTTTGTATAGAGAACAAATGCAAAAACAAAATTTTGTATTTGATGTATGTTTGTTCTATATACAAAATTTCTATGTTCTACAACTAATCTTTCTTCAGTTATGCGAGATACATACATACCTACATACGCAAAAACGTCACCAAAATTCCCTTCTGAATCCATTTTAAATCCATTTTATGATCTGTTTTGGAACAAAAAATCCTTTATTTTGTGCGTATTTGCGAATGTTACCCAAAACATCTTTCAGATGAATTCGAGGAAGGTCAAATTGGATATTTTGTTTGAAGTAGGATACTCGAAATTTTTTGCGATTGCAAATACTTCCTTTACTTCATACAAGGAAGTAAAAAGAGTCTTCAGTGTCAAAGGTTCTCAAAATCTTTGCTTGCAACGTTGTTTTGCTATAATTTCTTCCAGGCCCTAGTTCATTTTCCTATAAGTCCTCTGGTGTCAGGCTTCAATGAGAAATAAGCAGCTGAAAAGTATTTAAATGATGTCTCTAGAATTTCCTGAATGCTGGAATTTCATGTTGGAGTTTTCCTCAAAACGCTTTTGAAAATCATTTGCTGCTTCCCTCACGTGTTTATTACTCGAAACACCGATCGTCACCTAACACAATTTTGATCGAAAAAATTGTCGCGAACTGATTTTATGCTCTCGTAACCCGAGGCTTCACAATAAAAGTGTCTTTTTAATGTAAAAAATAATGCACAGTTTATGAATTACATCAAAATATCTTTTAATTTTATACCTCATCTAATTTCTAGTTTAACTGCCTCCTCTAGTCCCATTTTCAGAAAGGTATGTGACTTGACATGAGTTAAGTACAATACCTTATATTCAAGCTAGATTGAAATTAAAAAAGAAATAGATGCACTGGAATAGTAATCGAAATAAAAAGGTCAAGTTCTGCCCGTATTTTGATTGAGATTAGCCCCGGGAAGGGACGGGTCCAAGGGTCTCCCACACCTCTTCCCCTACCATTAGGACTTTCGGCTCCCTGCGTATTTAAAGTACCCCCATGCTGTAAGACACTACACATATTTACAAGCACCCATGTCTTCTGCGGGATTCGAACTTGAGCCCTTCGGTACTTCATTAAACTCTGATCGAGTTTTGCTTACTTACAGCGTTGTTCCCTCACCACCACGGCATACACACGCAGGAATTTAAATGCAGAGGCATTATTTTCAAAGTAAAACTTGAACCATAATACGATTATTCACAAATTCTCCATTACTGATCATAAATCAAATTTACTCTTTGGAGTACGTCGTGGAATAAAATATTTTTCTAAATTTATTATATAAACAACATTTTCAAACAAAACTCGGATTCTAAATGTAGCTGAAAAATCCCAACTCTCTTCTTCCAGATGAATGATCAGAACCTAAAGCTAACGGCACGAAAAATCGTTTTATCTCTAAAGATTAATCGCTTGTGTTCAAGGTAAAAACGATATCCTGTACCGTGGCAAATGGATTATGCATTATTTTCGTAATCAGTGCAATTAAGTGATTACTGTCCTGTCACAATCTCTCTAAAAGAGATTTATTAAACTTAAAAAATGTATCGGGCTTAGTTCTCTTCGGAAATTTGTATATCATTACGTGGAAAGGTACATTAATCAGATATTGTAACGCTTACCATTTGTCATTTGACAATGCACTCAATAAGTACTCCTTTAGTAGCACCTGTAACAATCCGAAGACATGAATAAGGGATTGGCAATTGGCAAGCAGCTCTTTCAGGAAAACCGACGAATGTTTAGTGGAAGAACCAAGGGGTACAAAAGAGTTTATTTTCAATACATTGCAACCATCTCGTAGAAGAAAATTTCTTGTTCATCATAATTAATAATCAGTATAATATACAAGAAAACCCATATAATTTTAGTTGTCATTAATTTTTCGAAGAGTTATGGCATCCATCTTCCGTCTTGTGCATACTTTTGTGATATAAGTAGTAAGTACGTCCGACTAAAATTGGAAAATCTATAGTTCGAATCTTCACGAGGGTAAAAATGATTTTCTATGTTTCTAGCATTTAGTATAAATAATTGCGCTCGATATAAAATGCGGCAGATATGATTGTTCGCCAGTTGAATTTGTTCATCTGCGTTTAGTGCGTTACGAGGGTAAAAATGATTTTCTATGTTTCTAGCTTTTAGTATAAATAATTGCGCTCGATATAAAATGCGGCAGATATGATTGTTCGCCAGTTGAATTTGTTCATCTGCGTTTAGTGCATCTCCCTATTTGACCTCTAAACGGAGGAGGATGTAAGGAATTATTGCATTTCCTTCTGAGCGCTATAATGGTGTAAGTGGTCCACACACTCCGATAGTAAACTGAAAGATGCGTGGCTCGAATCGCGGAATGTTCACACTTGATACCTCATCTTTTCCAGGCTCTGAAAAAATTGAAAGAGCTCGTTCAGATGATTAGAAAAGTAATAATTTAATTCGCACAGGTAAAAGTATGGGGAATATCAGCGATGTACTAAGGGTTAACTAGTAGTGCCTTCCCATACTACCTAAATTTAAAAAAAAAAATCTGCAAGCTTTAAAGAATTTACAAGGAAAAGTTGAAAAGATAAGCAACTGAATCTTCTAAATGACCTAGAGTTTACCCATTCTGGTACATCGTGTAATCTCACCGTACACCCCACATTTAATATCTATTAAAAGTAAGGATTTAGGACATAAAGAGATTACAATACAGTCTCAATACAATTTGAAATTCACAAATTAGATTCAGAATATCAGTTTTAACGTAATAAGTAACAGATATATATATAATGAGATAAATATAACAAGTACTGGGAAGCCAATGTTATAATAAACTACACTAATAATACTGAAAAAGTGTCCACGGGTCAAATCGTTTGAGAATAACGTCAGAAAACACTGTGACTAAGAATATGGAAACTCGGGGATTTGACAATGAAACAAGTGGAAAAAGAGAAAATGATTTTGTCGAGAAACCAACACAATTCTAAAAAATCTGATGTGCACACCACATGATTTCCTTGTACGGAATATTAACTAAACGCATTTTTTGCTGCGTTTCATTTAAACATATTTCCTCGAATTTCATTAGAGATATATTTCTCATTCAATTAATTCAGTTCTCACTTGGCGACAAGGCAAAAATACGTAAAACCTCAAAATATCTTTATTATAAATTGAAAAATATAGAAAAGTGTAAAACATAAATACAGGTAAAACAATTTTTACAATTAAAATTAGTGTTTCTACGCAAAAACAAGCAATTCGGCCAGCTGGCAAGAAGGCAGATTTTTCGGTCAATAAAACTGAAAGTTTATTTTTGGTCTCACTCGGCAAAAAGACACTGAAGGCGTAGAAAATGGCTTAATTAGTTGTGGACGCTGGACTCAGTCAATACATGGGATAATTTAATAACTTAAATGATAACTCCAGAATGGTTTAAGTATGATTTAATTCACAATAATAAAAGAAGACGTTATCTTTATTGTTGCGAAGATCAGTTTCTGTAGATTGGCAACAAATACACCATTCTTCTAAGTTTCAAATGTAAACAAATATGGCTGCTATGGTAAAAAATTAGGCTAAGCCTCACTTAAACAACTTTTAAATTTTTTATTATTCTACAACTATTCTATCTGTATTCAGGTAAACTAAAGGCATAAAAACCTTAACCGAGAAATAGGAACAGCCTAATTAAATCATTTTAAAGCAAAAAAGGCCCAATTTACCAACATATAAGAATAAAAGAATGAGCTCAAAAGCCGACCAACAGAGTGGGTATGTATGTATATATATATATATATATATATATTTATATTTATATACTTTTGGTACGGCCGATTGCCACCAAAACGGGAGGTGCACAACAACATGCTAAGGCAGTTTTATATACAAAATTTCAACATTATAAGGCTACTCGTTTTTGAGTTATGCGAGATACATACGCCACGAAAAAAATCTCTTCTGAATCCATGAAAATATCCATTTTGACCGCTGTTGAGACTAAAAGTGATCTTATTTTTAATAATCTCTTTTTACATATTCTAAACAAAACCGTATTTTTTTTAATATTATTACACCAAACTCGAAAATCTCATCTATTAATACAATTTAAAAAAAATTATTTCAAAGTTGTAAATCTTTTGCCCCATTTCCTTTGCTCCTTTTTAAGTCGTTACGGAACAGATTTATTTATTTTCCTTAAATTTTTAAAATAATAAGTCTGAATAAACTATTCTTAAATGTATGTTCGCCTAATGGAACTTCGCTAAGAGTTACTTTCTGAGTGCTGGCGAGTTTTATAGTTCAGACTATAACCAATTTTTCACAAGCACTGCATAAAATTTAACAAACCAATGTGTGTACCAGGTACGTTATGACTAAAGCGAAGATTAATAAAACAAAGGGTCAATTATACTTATCGACAGAACTGATCGCAACTTAGGCGGTATACCTTAGAATGTACAAATATTAAAATCAAGAAGACACCTGGTTTTAGCTTCAGCTAATAACTGTAGAAGGGGTCCTAATAACCTGCACGATAAAGTTGATAAGACCTAGGTCTAGGGGCTAATCTAACAACCTGCCCAATGCAAATACCTGCACAGCTCTAGCAGTTAAATCACGGCAGATCTTCGCATGTGACATAATTTGCTGTTCACATTCGCTAAGTCTTATACTATCTTGCACGTGCTTTAAATTGCATAACTTCCTGTTTTGAGAGTATATATATGACGCAAATTCAAGAAAGATAGCATTATGTTTAAGTATATTTTTTTAGTAAAATTTAAAATAATCTTCGCAGAAGGATAAAAAAAAACTATTAGTAATCAGACATTGTTCAAAATGGTTTGCAGTGATGCCGCCCAGACGGGAAAGTGGTTAGACGGCCCTACCCCTGTCTAGGCACTCTGACTGCCTTACCGAAGGTCCCAAGTTCGCATTCCGGAGAAGGCATGGATGTAATTTTTTCGGCACTGCATAATAGGTAATGGGGACCTACCTACATTAGATGCCTCCATAACAAAGAGACCTCCGCTTCCGGTCTTAATAGCGTGTATAGTGGCCTCTGACTATAAACGGCTAAAACTCCCCATTGGAAAGAAAATGGGGTTTGCAAATTACAGGCTCTCTTACGAACATATTAAAAAGTCTCGATAGGTATCTACATAAAAATAATACACAAAATCATGCACAACATCACAAATCCTATTCAAACACCATACACACAAACCTCTAATGGTATCAGTTTGATGAAAGCTCAGGACAGAGACCAGAAATTTAAGGTTTGAGATAACTTAGTAGCCTATGAGCAGCCGAGCGGAAAAAGCCGCTGAACACTGGCAGTTACGTCCGGGTTAAAGTCTCGGTGAATGGCTGGTTTCATGGGCGTTTTCGTGGTTTTTCCTATGTGTAACGCAGCTACGAGCCAGTTTCTCTTAAAAACTTCTCCACGGGGCATCCCTCCCTCTCCGTGTAGTGTCTTTCAACAAAATGAAGACATAAAGGCTTTTTATTTCAGAAAAAAAATAATTTGTTTTTTAGTGAATAATCTTTGAACCTTCATAAAAAATCAGAAAGTTTATACGGTAAATTTGTAGAGTGTTCCTTAGTTATTTAACCCATTATTCATTTTTTTTTATCTTTTCTGAACTCCTTAACTTCCCCTCGCATTTCCTCACCAAGATGTAAATTTAAAGGTAAGCGAAATGAGTATTTAAACGGGTGCATTTCGGAGTTTATTCAGAGCGTGATTTCGCTAGTCAGGGCACGTTTCGTTTCTGACCTTGCTGTTACGCTAGTACGTCCCTTGGCCATTTCGAATAATTGCCACGCTTGTTACGTTTGTTGAGTCAACTTAAGTTAGCCATAACTTAACGTGCTAATCCAGCACTAGTATTTTTAGATTTGAATGATTGTGTATTACTTCACGTCTGTGCGAGAATTCGCCAGGTTCATTTATAGATCTAGACTAGTTTATGTGGCCGAAGAGGATTAAGTCTTATAAATTAAAGAAAAAAAAGACTGAAACTAAAGTAGCAGCTCCAATAAGTAACCGTAAAGGACTGTCGAACAATTTTTCATCTCGTCTGACTTTCTAGCTGGAAAAATCCAAACAAATTAAATTCGAAAATAAAAATATTTATTTACATGGTGATCTGATGGTTATACAGGCTGGGAATTGACACAAACAAATTAATTCGCGGTTGTCAGCACAATTTTAAATTAAATCGAATGCAACTCGCAGTATCAGCAAAACCTTAAACCTGTCTCCAACAAATCAGTTTCGGAGAATCACAGCTGCTAATCCTTAGACGGCAAGCTAATGCAAGCAACAGATGTAAGTGCCAGTCCAAGTTACCAGAATGCTCTACGATAAACTTTGAAAATAGCTGTTATCTGCACTCAAAAACTAGTTTGGAGGAAAGTAGAACTATAGAAAGCTAAAATAATAAAACACCTGTTAAATTAAATTGAAATTTTGCAAACTGAAATATTAAGGGAAGTCATACTTTCCTTTGTACATAATTTCGTGCTGATTTTCTTTTTCTTTTCTTTTTTTTCCCCCAGAGTCTGAAGTCAAACGAACGGCTTAAAACTATTTTGCATTTTGATAGAAATTGAAGAAAGTGAAAGTATAGAACAGCTAAAATAATAAGATAATTGTTAAATTAAAATACTATGGGAAATACTTTACATTGTACATAGTTTCATGCTGAATGATTTTGTTACGTCCTTGTACGAAGCAAAGGAAGTAAGTACTGTAATCACGAAATATTTCGGATGTCTTATTTCAACGACAACATCCACTTTGATCGCTCTCGAATCTACTTGAACGATGTTTTTGCGTGACACCTCAACGTATGGACAGAATAACGGACTTATTTTTTCCCAAAAGAGATTGTAAAATGGGTTCAGAAGAGACTATATTTTGTGACATCTGCACGTACGTACGTGTGCATATATCTCGCATAAATTAAAAAAGAGTAGCCCCAAAACATTGAAATTTTGCATATGGGACTTTTATAATATATAGTTGCGCATTTTCTTTTTTGTTCCAATTGGCGGCACCAAATATATATATGCCCACTCTCTTACCCGGCTCGGTGGGCTCAATCTTTTTATTCATATGTATTGGTAAATTTGTAAAGATCTTAAGTTTGGCTAACGTTTATTTTATTTTAAAACTTTACTATCATCTCTTATTTTCCACTTCCGGCGAGAATGAACGCGTGAATATGTTTATGCAAATTGTACTTGCTAACCCTTAAGTATTTAAGTTGTGACTTTTGCCAAGAGCGTAGTAGAAGGAGAGAAAGTTAGCCGTCTTGTCACGAGTCTTCACGCGAACTTGCCATCAGTTACTGTCCGCCTTTAAGGCCCGGAGGTTTTAATCCTCTTGAAAGCTAAAGACGTATTGTAGTTTTCCGCAGTTTGCACACTACAGACGTAGTAATTTAAAACGCCAGTCTTTGTGTTAGTCATCTGTGTAAAATAAAATGAAAGTTAGCTTTTATTTAAATTTTAGTTAGTTTGTAGGTTTATATTTTTACATTCAGATCACAAGCGGTTGGTCTTTGTATCCCGGAATGCAGGAGCGACTGTGAAACTTGAAAAAAAAATTAAGGGTAATTTTAACCCTTCTCTTCTTGTCGTCTTTGCTACTTTATAGGATACAGGTTGCAGTCAACTCACTGTACAGTCAGGACATGTCATGTTCACCAAACAAATAAAAAGGAATACGAGTCCTGATAAATCGAGCATTTGTTGCTTTAAAAGTGATTGAATTATGCTGTTCTTATGTTCCGGTTAAGGTTTTTCTGTCTTTAGTTAATTTGCATGCGATAGTAGTAGAATTATCAACAATTTAAAAGTTTAAGTGGTGCTAACCATAACGAGACACTTATTTGCTTACATTTGAAACTTAATAAAATAGTGAAATAAGTCGCTTTATGCACTAACTTCAGTGTCTTTTTGCAAAGCGGGACCAAAAGTAAACTTTCAACCAAAAAATCTATCTTCCTGTCCATTGGCCGAATTGCTTTCTTTTGCTAGAAACTAATTTTAGCTATAAAAATTTTTTTAACTGCTTTTAACCATATTTGGTGTTTTATCTTTTTCAGTTTTATAATTTTTAATAAAAATGTTTCGAATTTTTATGTATTTTTGCCTTGCCGCGAAGTGAGAACTGAATTTAATTGAATAAGAAATATATCACTAATGAAATTTGAGAAAATAAGTTTAAATGATGTTCAGCGAAAAATTGCCTATAATTTAATAGGCCGTACAAGGAAGTCATTTGGTGTCCACATCAGTTATTTTTTTAAAATCTGAAAACGAACAAACGGCTTGAGAAATGGAGAGTATAGCATATCATAAAAACCGGATTGCAGAAAAAGGTGCAAATAAAAGGTGTACGAGTCTTTTAATTTTCATTCAACGCAACACACATGTCAGAGTTGCAAACATGATAACTACCCAGATTTTGAAAAAGAAAAGTCTTTTACAATATTTTCAAGTGAATCTTAAAACGAGCAAAATAATCAGCTATTTAAAACTTTTTCCCTGAAAGTATTATGTAGTTTACTGGCTGAAGCTCCATTCTACTCACTAAACAGAAACATTTTCGAACATTATTCATCTCTTAAGACAATAATATAAATAAAACTTTAACTGAATATGTTTATTTGTCAATTAAAATATTTTCTTTTAAATGTCAAACTAAACAAGGAATCATAGTAACAAAACCTCATGGGATCAGAGAATTTCACAGATTACCGAATATTACATTATTAAAAGTTAGACGCCTTATCTTTCCTTATCGAGCTGCTTAACTAAAGGCTGGCTTAAATATTCTTTGCATGAATATTAAAGGTATGATATTAGAATCCGAGAATTTCCTTCAATCTTAAAAAAAAGATTCGAAATTTCAAATATTTGATTTTTTATTTCACTTTGCTTTTATTTGAATATTTGGAATCCTAATGCAGAAAAGCCTTTTAACGTTTTAAGTCAAAATTTGAAAACGATTAGATTTTTTTTATCTCCAGTGCAAGGGAAAACCAGAACGCGACTAAAAAATCTGACTTATTCTGCAACTATTTTTATAACAGATTAATAGACAATGAGATTAATAACTTTAACTATGCATTTCATATACTAAATTTCGTCAGTATTCTCTTAATAAATGCATGTATATTTCGAAATTGTATTCTTAAATTTGTATTTATTAAAAGCAAATTTCAAATTTTTCCTTAAAAACGTTTTCGTTATTAAGGAAATTTTTAGACAATTTCTTCTTATAATATGAAAAATACGAGAGATTCGTCATTTATAATAACTATTTATTAACATCGTCCTTATATATCAGTCTTTTACATGTACACTGGTAGAGCATCTACGTGTTCGTCATATATTCCTTTTCACCAATTTCCTTAAAATTTAGTTTAACAGAATTTCTAGTTAATAATAAAGATGACTTCCTAATTAAGATTAATTTTTTCATTATTTAGAAGCGGGAGAATTAAAACTAGCATGGAAATTTTTTTCTTCCCTGAGAAAAATTCATACGGATTCCCATTTCTTTCTTACTTTGATGTTTTTAAAACGTAAGACAATATTCAGCTAATTCAGTAAAAATATCCAGTGAAACCGCAAATAAAGTCTTTGCTTAACAAAGCGTAATATTTTACTAATAATTTGAAAAGTTTCCACTAATTCAGATTAAAGACTGAATAATAAGAGGCAATTAATCAGAATTTCATTTTTAGGGTAAAAAATACTGCACATGAAATTTACAATAACTCAAATCAGATCGATGAGTATCTTACTATGAATGCAACCCTTCCCTTAGACCGATTGCTACCGTATGTTTTCTCATACTAAAATAAACTAACCTTACTTACTAAATACCCTATAAATTTAAATTGTCTGTTTAAGAAGCCAGGGCAATATAAATTACCTGCTTAAGAAAGGCATTTTATATATAAATTTTAAAAATTATTCTTTTAGTCTGTAAGATATTTATTTATTTAAATTAACTAGTTATTTTATATTTCGAAACTTTACTGCCACTTCTTCCTTTCCATTGTCCTGCCAGAATGAGAATTTTAGCTTGAGCGTATTTAAGTGTGTGTTTGAAATGGCTTTATTCATAACGTAATCCGCTTGCTGCCACGTTACTACTGATATTCTACGGCAGCATTCCTGTCTACGGCATTGTTTTAATTTTTCAACTAGTACTGTCACGTCGATGTAGGTTTGAGCTAACTTAACTCGTTAAATATTTCTGCTATTCTATTGCTAATTGAAGACTTAGATTTAGTTTAAATTTAAATTCCTTACTCTTGATTTCTAGCTATAAATGCTGGCTGACTTTGTAAGCGCCAGGAGTGCCTTCTGTTCAACCTAATTCAGTTTTTAATAAAAGAGTCTCTTATACATGTCTTACGTTACTGTTTACTTACCTAGACATAAGTAGTTTAGGTCTATTTAGAGTCTTAGCATTAAATAGTGAGACTCTACAATGCTATAAATATGATACCGTTTATGTTCCTTAAACTTCTTTATGTGAACGATCAACTGCATAGGCCATATGTAATCAATTGCGTATTTGTATAATGATAGCAAAATTTTATTGTCTTTAGGCGCTTTTAGCATTTTGTTTCTAGTCGGAGACAAAAGTTTCCAACTAGGATTTTATAGAAGTTCTGATTCAAAACAGTATGAGATAGCCATTTTAATTTGACTTAAACTTACTTAAGGGATACACGTCTAATAAACAAGGAGAACTAATATATTAGATAAAAAAATATTACCTCAGTTGCATAAAAGTGTTAATTGCTCCTATATTTCAAAAGCAGTACCCTGAGTATTTTAAATGAAAGATGAAATACAGTTTTCAAGAATGACATTTATGAACAATTTTGTTATTGTATACAAGTACGATGAATGTTACTTTGTTTCAGACTATCATTTAATGAAATCTGCTAGAATATTCAAGTAATCGTTGGGATGCATTTACTAAAAAATTTTCAAAAACTAACTACCGAATAGCTTCGACAATTCTCAAAATAAACAGCTTATTACTAACATATCCTCTATGCTTATGATCACATTTCCTCTTAGCGTTAAGGTGAAACTCTGCATTGATCAGAAATGAGCTTGGGTATTTCTGGTGATATCCAGCATGGCCTGACCGAGTTTTGAACATTGTATTTCCCAAGATCACATCATTCTTGTTTTCGTTTGTAAAATAAAACTGATTGTTTTTTTAAGTTTGAAAACCCTTTTTGGGCTGCGGTAAACAATAGGTACTGAACCACGACTGTATTGTCTGAGAAGTTTTGTATGCAACAATGCTCACTGTTTAACTGAAAAGCCTTCAAATTAACGTAAATGTGTTCATGTAACAATTGTCATCGCTTAACAATATGTATCAGTGGAATGCTACTTAAAAAAATATTCATACATCTAAGTTTTTCCTGTCTTCCCAATAACAAGTGTCTAATTAGTTCTAAAAACCAAACTGCTAATTATTCAAAAAAACCTTTTAGGGCACATACAAGTCTGTCACAAAACATTTAAACACAGAAGCTTTTTCTATGCAAATGAAGTAACCTATCATTAACAATGCCTGGGAAGAAACTTCAGGTGAATAACCACCATGAAGGAACAACAGCGGTGTGAGCAAATGTTCATGCATGTGTGTGCATTCCCTCTGAAAACTTCACAGACTTCCACCTTTCACAGGGTCAAGCCAAGCAAACCTTTCAAAAAGTCAACAGACAATGAAACACTTTTTTGCCCGTCCATCCTCTCGTAGAATAATATGGTTGTAAAAAATGAAAAGAAGTCGATGATCAGGCGAAGAAGGAGGGGTTCAAAGAGTTCATGAGGGAGCCCGGGGGGGGGACTCTTAAAAGGAGAGAGAAAAATACTTAAGTAAAAAGATTGCGTCAGTAAGTAGTTATTCAATTGAGAAGAAAAATGGTTTAAGTGTATTGCGATCTGTTAACACTATGTCACTCACGTGGAATAATTGGACAAGTGAATATGGAAAAGATATAAGTACCATTATAGTGGTGGTTCCCCCCTTCACTCTTATTATGGAAGTTACAGAAAAATCATCGCATATGCCACGATAAAAATTGAAACTGACAGTTCAGCTGTCGTGTAGTTACTTGTTTTGCCACAAGATAGCAATTTTCTGCATTTTTGAAGTTGTTTTCTATTTTAATAGTTAAGACTTCCTGACGGGCAAAGATACTATTAGCATTTAACTTAATATAGAACTACTTTCCAAATACCTTTGTAGACAGTAATTTTCTGCAACGTGTCTGGTTTTTTCAGAAAATCTGAGACATTCGAAAAGTTAAACTCTTATTAATTGGAAATATGATCTTGCATTCCGCATCGCAAAGATTTCCATTCTATTCTGACCTTCGGTTTTGTTCCCATTTACATAAATTTAGTACAAAATTTAAAATTTAAATAAAATAAAATTAACCGTTTCAGGTAGGAATTATTTTATAAACAGTTTGTGCATTCATGTCCAAAAATGTATTTAAAGCTTGCGTTAAATTCGAGTAAATATGATTAAAACTTTTCTCCAAAGTTTCGCAACCTGCATTAACTATAACAGATATAGGATAGTGAATGTAAAATAATACAGGCAAAACGAGTGATGTTAGTGCAAAAATAATCTCTTGGAGCTCATATTCGCAGCTTTTACCATAATATAAATATAGATTTAACAGCTTGCGATCTTTTTGTCATTGCGAAGAGAACTGCAGCATTTGTCTGTTCACCCATGCCGCAACAACGACTAATATCGTAGATACAATAAGACAACGAGGATTTAACCTTTTAAAAAGAGAAGCACATTTTCATAAAGTATCTGCAAATACTAGCTCGACGTTGAATCTTCTGGTAGTTGGATTAGATGCACTTCTTAAGACGACTCTGCTTTCTCCCATGGTCTCCACTTGGGCTTGAACTTTAAGATGCACGAGGCAAATCAGTTTTGCTCTTCAAAGTCATGCCACCCAACCTCAAATTCTCTTCAAGACACATTTTGTCTGCATCTAGATCTTTTTTCATCGATAGTTCATGCAAGTACTACTCTCTAGCCTTCCGTGGCTGATGTTGCTAAAATATGTCCTCTCTAAGTTATCGGCTCATATTCCAGTAGCATTTTGTAGGAAATCTCGTATCTTCCATGTCATTTAATATCTCATGTTCAGTGGCAATCTTCTGGATTTCCCTTTGAAATCTCTAACTCTTTTTGATGATAACGACTCCAGAAGATCCTACTTTCTTAAATATGATGTCACAAAGACAATGAAAGCTCTTGGAGTTCTGAGAGTTTTAGATGAATACTCCCGATTCAGCATCACTTAAAACTATGATTCAGAAAATAGCACAGTTTTCCAAATCCGTCTTAGACCTGCTTATCCGAAATCAAAGGTGTGAGTTTACTTCCGCGTGAGGCTAAGCTGAATACTATCTTTCCTTTCCTTGCGCCTGTAATACCGGCCGTCCCTTGTGTTTCACTGTGGACTATGTTCTACCTCATGAGACGGCTAAATGCTTGGATGGGTTCGAGTGTAACAGATACTTAATCAGCATGTGTACAAAAGATTTAAAGACCAAGTCTGACGATATATCAATGGACAGTTCTTGCTCTGCACTTCGAAATGATAATTTTAGCTATATTAGCAAGCTTCTTTGAACATGCTTGCCAAAATTAGTGCCGAAATACTGTAAAATAATTTGTGAATATCAAAGTATGGAGCCTTTTTTTTATTTCCCCAAAAATAAGCAGCGCACGAAAGGAGCTATTTTAGGCTTCCTTATCACCTTTTTTACTTCTAAAAGTTTTCTTTCGGAAGCTGAAGTTTTGTCTGCTAATTCCAGAAAATAGGGATTTTATTAAGTTGAGGGTGCATAATTACTAAACTGAGCTGCTGAGAAATTTGCAAGTTTTAAAATTAGTTCTCTGCCTTTTGTGAAGATATACTAATTAATTAATATAATAATACATAATATTAATTTCGCTTCTAGTCAAAACTCTAAATTTCTGGTATGTCATTTATATTATTCCCAAAAGGACGTTTGTGTGTTACCTTAACTTATTAAATATCATGTTCCTCGCACTTAAACCATAAAATTCAGTTCAACCGCAATATCACAAAATATTTAACAGAGCGTATCTTTCGAATTTCCCATACACAGTCTGGCGTGCTGGAGATAGAAATTTTTTTTTCGTACTGTGTTGCCATTGCTTGCTTTGAAATCGTTGAGTTTGTTAATCAAAAATTCTTTAATGTTTGACAAAATATGAAATAGATAATAAAATAAACTCCAAATTCTAAATTCCAGATTCCCATATTCGAATGGAGACTACGTTATTCAAACTTTGCTGTCTCTAGGTACCGTTGTTTTTTCACAGTGCGAAAAACATACATACATTCATGGAGATTCTTCATTATTTAATTCCTTTAAATATAATGCAGGGTTCTAATATGTGGTGGCAACATTTTGGAAAGTGAAACGACATTTATAGTGAACCAATGCAAAATGCCAAAACGAAATTAATAACCCTCCTGGGCAAATTTCCCCTCTGGGTTAATTATAAATTTAGGCCTTTTTAAATAATTCGAATTAGTAATTTATTGCTCTCAGTTTTGGTCCTTATATATAAATGCTTCACTTACACTGTTCATAGCGTAACAGATATTTCTCTAATCTTGTACTTCAGCGTTTTATCACCTTACATAATTTCGTTAAGTGATTGTAATAGGCCGTTCAAAGAAATAAACATCTGTGATCAATTTTTTTTAAACATAAATGATTGTTAGTGTGTTTCTATCGTAAGAGGTTTACAAAATGCCTACTTTGTAGTGAACGAGATGTTGATTTGTACACAGAAAAATAACAGTTAATGCCTGTATTAGCATTTAATAATGAAAAAAAGATTATGACAGGATACTGATAGATGTTTAATTAGAATCATATTGCTGCCATTTTGTCATGAAATTTTATTTATTTTAATAAATTGCAAAAAGCCATGATTTCAAGGTTTGGAGAAGATTTCTGTAGGATCGCCATTTTCAATGATTTGCGCATAATAGCTAACGAAATAATATTTATGTTTTTTAAGCTATAATTCTTGTTTCGACTTAGAAATAAAAAATAGAGGAATACGCTGGTATTTTCTATGTTGTGTAATTTCAAATGTAATTATCTTCTTTTATAGCACACTTCTGAGATTTGCAGGCTATTTAAATTTTTATTTTCTAAACTCTGGAACTGCTTTTGACTCGTATATTCATCACACTTGGGCTGAATATTACGATAAAACTATATAGTGGCTCAATGCGTTACTTGCTGTTCATAAAATCTCGTATTTTATGCATACTTTAAATTGGAACAGATAAAACGAAATATTTGTATGGTTGAACTTGAGTAGTCTGCCATCCGAAAAGTTCTTCGCATTTTTAATGGTAAATATAAATATACAAATGAAGCAGTACAAAAACCTAAGAAACTTTCATTGAATCGCACAAGCACCAATATTATTCTACAACTTTTTGCCGTCTGTCAGGTAGGTGGACAATGACTTTTCTAAAAACGTCATAATACTATTCGTAAAGAAATTATCAATGTGATATTTGATAATTTCGAAACAAGTGAACATCGAGCCATTCAGAGAATTAAAGTGACCTGAAGGAATATCCAAGAAGGCAAGGTGTAATGAATATGTAAGGGGCCATACGTAAAACATGCAAGCCTATACAAGTTTCTGTGAGACATTCATCGAAATAGGAAGCTGAATATTCTTGTGATAAAAGAAAATACCTCGAAGGTTGGTCAAGTTCTGAGAGTTTTACTTCGATATCCTCTTTCAAAATTGCCATTTGTAACAGTATGTTTCTGAATTTATTGTCCAATTTTATGGCTACAGTAGATTGTATACAAGGTCCTTTGTAGTCCCACTATACACAAAGCATTATTCTTTTAGATGCAGTGTCGATGTTACTAAAGGAAGGTCTTTTAGATTATTCCATATTTATCTTTTTTAGTATACACTTCTCATCTTCAGTAATAAGCTGTTTCTGCTACATTATAGCTTTTCAGAAAAGAATCACGTGTTGAGACTCGAGCGAGCATATTCTATTCAAATTTGAGGGACCTATACATCGCAACAACTTACATACCCTGTTTCCTTCAAATAACCATGTACTTTTTGGAATATTTAATCTCTCTGATAGTTTTTTAATTGTATAACATGGATTTTCAGGGACGGCTTATTTTAAAATATCCTTGTTTACAGAAGATGACCGTCCAGAGGAGGTATGATCTTCGAAGCTGAGATTTCTGTTCTTCTCAAACAACCTCCTAATTACGTCATCAAAAGCAATATATTTTCAAAACATAGCTTAAGTTTTATGAGCAGTCTCACTAGCAGATTTTTCGTTCTTTAAAACAAAAGAGCATAATGTGACGAAATGAACTTTTAGATTCTCTCTTCATAACAACATACTGAAACAAAGCTTATGCCGCAACACATGCTAGAATTATGCACCGTGAGCAGAAAAAAGCCGTGTTTAAACATTTCCTTTGATCAGGATAAGTACGTTTTAGCAGTAAAAGTATAATTAGAATAAAACGCGCTTTGTAAAACCGCAGAACTTTTCGTATGCCCCAATAGCTGTTAAACTATGCGTGTTAAGCTGTTAAATTTTCCAATGCTTCAAATGAATTTTCGTTTTTCCATTTATTACAAGAATAAAGATAAAAAGGAAAATTTAAGAATTTATTAAAAGCTATGAGTTTCAGTACAACTAACATTTAACAAAAGCAAATCACCGTTGTCAGCGAGTTTCAAAAATTCAAATATTTAAATGTGTGCAATATATTAGAATAACTTCGAACACTTCACTAATTCGATTCCTATTACATAAAAAGGGCTTTCTGACCTTTCTCTGCGATCATAACATGTGTCATCATCACCGCACATCGCATATTTTCTCCACCTCATTTGAGTCCAGTCCAATCTTTATTAGTTCATTCAGTCTTATTTAGTCACTTTTCAGTCTCATTTAGTTTAAGTCAGTCGTTATTCGTGCGCTTTTCATGAAGAGAAGCATGTTGTATGGAAGAAGTAGGGGGAAAAATTAGAGTATCTGATCATCTTCCATAGTGGATGGTTACAACGAATTACAATTCAAAGGCGTGAGGAGGAAAATAATCTTGAAGTGTCTATTTTACAGTTACAGACTCGCATATTTTGTACAGATTCGTATTTCTGTTGCGCACCAATAAATATAGAAACACTCAACGAAATCCAGGTTGGCATCCAGGTGGATCTTTCAAGAATAAACAACTTTCTGGCAGGATGCCACTAATCTCTGAATTAAATGCAGCTGCCGTCGCTATTTAAACTCGATTTTAGTTTGCATTCTGGTAATGGTCAGCGGAAGAAATAGAAGGTGTAGATTAGAGATGACTTAAAAATAACGTGTTAGCTTGCAGAGACATTAGTAGGATTTATTTGGACGCAGGAGAGATTTGGTCACTTTACTTAACCTGTTCCGCCAAACTAAGCACTACAGGGTTAGGAAGTCATCCTAGTCATTGCTAGAAATCTGACGGTTAGGCCGCCTTTCTACATTTTACATTAATCTTTAGTTCCTTGGATATAATTATTTTCATTCACTTGCTTCATTATCTCTAAGATGCCCTTGTTGCAGTAATATTCCGTGAACAGTCTATTCACAGGATATGTGATGAAAAATGAGCAATGTCAACTCCGGGACTCGAACCACGGACCTCTCGAATATACATCGAGCTTGCTGACCACTACACTACGAAGGCATGCGAAGAGGACGGGAGAAATATTTTACAAGCTTAGAGAAATCTTCCATACTAAGGTTGGCAATTTCTTGCAAGCAAAATTTTGATAGATACTTGGGTAAGATAGATACTTGAGTATCTTATATTATCTCAAAGCATAGAATTCAAAAAATATGTTGTATTCTTTGCCCCAACATTTTATCCTATCAAAGAACGTTACCCTAAATTAATATAGATAAGGTTTTGTTCATTTCCAAAAGAAGGACTTTGGAGCAACAACGAATCTGCCCTTGAATATAACATACTCTGCATGTGTTCTTGTAAATGATAAAAGGTCAAGCAAATTCAAGTGAATTTCTTATAATTTAAATTACAGATTTATTTATTCTCAACTGAAATAGCTATGTAACGAAAGAAAGTTCTATTTTTTACTATCTACATCCTTGTAAAAAAATTATTCTCATATTTATTCTGTTTTACGTCACTTTTTCCTAAACCACAACTGCGCGAGTTGAGAAAGCACTCAGGTGGCATATCAGCTACCGTCTGCAACAGAACTTCTTATTTCCATAGTCAGCGGGATTCTAATGAGTTGAGAACTATTTATTAGCCGCGCTTTGCACTTAAAAAAACTTCAGGTTGATTGTTTTTATGGAGATGAAAAATGACGGAACATTTCTGGAAAGGAACAAAAGAGGTTGTCTTGGTTTCTTTGAACTCCTACTGAGGTAGAAAAAGCAGTAGATAACGTAAATATTAACCAGCTAGGAATTCTTTTAAAATTTAGAACTTTATGTAAAGATGTTTATGCAACTAAAATGAAAATAAAAAATTGGCGTTGGCAATACAAACAGGACTCTTTATTATCTCTCTGTATGAAGACAAATTTTCAGACTGCATTCTTAGAACTCATATTAATAATAATAAAATATGCGTAAAATGAAGATTTATATTTGTTTTATTGTTATTAGTATTAAGTGTTGAAGAATAAGCCATATAATGTTCTGAAAATTAAGCTGTGAATGGAATCATAATTTTTTTATTCTCTTAAGGCTTTACTAATTACGCGAATTTTACTGGAAAAGCGAGTTTTCTCATATTTTTTTATCATTTCCCTCTTCCTTCGTTTTAAAACAGCAGTGTTTATCAAGTTGTCAAAACCATTTAGATTTCCACATATTAAAAATTAAAAAGATCTGAAAGGATACAGATTTTTAAGTGATTTGCGCCAGTGAATTTGTTAAAGTTTCTTAGGCTTTCGCTAAGCCTAGCCGATTCTAGCCGATTACCAGTCTGCTCTGGGACTCTGTCTTGTTAACACAATTTTCTGTCTTTTTAGCTTTTTAATTAAGCATCGTTTTCCTCCCAAGCAAAATCAGAAAGCTTTTAAAAGCAGCACAGCAACGTATGTTTACAGAATTTTAAGTTAAAGTTAAGTTGTTAATACAATGTCAAGTGCAGTCATACACTTTTCTGTTCTTTTTTAGACTCTTCTCAGTCTTCATGATACCAACGTCAAGTTTCTTACTAAGCTGATTTATAAAACTTGTTTTTGTCTTTTTATTATTAATATTTTGTGTGTTTAACTGTATTTATTAAGTACCGTGTTCTTCATACTTACGCCATGCAAAATTCAACAGCAAAATCATAAAATAGTATTTAAAAACAACACATCTTTAGAATACCCTACTGAGTGTTAAAGGTTGCCATATTTTTTTATTACCTATATTATTTCTTTAGATCTACCTGCTCGCTGGTCAATCTGTAAAAATTTATAATCATAAAAGAGGAGACAAATGTGTAATGATTTTAATAAGTCCAGTTAAGGCCATTTGATAAAATATTTAATATTTCTGAATAGATATCTCATGATTTTAGTGCATTTTTATTAAATCAATCATATTATAAAGAAAATTCTTAAGTACTGTGTTGATTGCTTTTAAATTGCTTAGTTTGTTACTGAATAACCTTTCAAATTAAATCTGAAAGATAGGCTTTTAACTTAGGCTTAACTAAATGGCAACATTCTGGGAAAGGGAAAATGAAAGTATTTTATTTCTGCCATTGGCAGCACATTGCTTTCAAATAGTAAGTTTGCT
Source organism: Stegodyphus mimosarum (assembly GCA_000611955.2). Lineage (NCBI taxonomy): Eukaryota > Metazoa > Arthropoda > Arachnida > Araneae > Eresidae > Stegodyphus > Stegodyphus mimosarum. The sequence goes on along the minus strand of KK114152.1, from coordinate 459,546 downwards.
GGTTAAAACTGAAAGATAAGTATCTTACATTTTAACTAAATGGCAACTGTGCGGAGGTTGCGTACTTAATTTTGGATTATAAAACAGCGGACTGTATTTTGTTTATTAGGAATTTATTTCCATGTACAGGTTGCATAGTACAAAGGATAAAACTAAGCCAGCTGCTGGAGCTTAAGCAGATACACAGATGCTATTGATACATCCACACTGCTACAGAGCGCACCTAGTGATTAGTGGTAGCGCTACGACATACATTACATAACGGCAACAGTTTGATCAAACAGATATAAAAAGATTTTATTTTGAACAGTTCTCGCTTTCAAAACGATAAGTTTGCTAATCAAAAACTAATTAAATTTGTAAAAATATGAAATAAATCAAAACAAATTCAAAATTCGGACTTCGAGTTGCCCATGCTCAGGTGGAGGCTTATGTGTATCAAAAACAAAGTAGCTCTGGGTCTACGTTTTTCTACAATGCGAGAATCATGCATGCATGCATGCATACAGGTTCTTCATTATCAGGCCCCAAAAGTCTATTAGTCTCTAAATGGGATTTTGCATTGGTTCGCTATAAACGGTCTATCACTTTTCAGATTGTTGCCACCAAATATAATAGCCTTGTATTATTTTTAAAGAAATTAAATATTGAAGAATCTGCATGCATGTATTAATGTATGTATGTTCCTCACATAGTGAAAAAACGACAGAACCTAGAGTCATTTTCATTACGTAGTCCTCCACCCGAACATGTGTACCTGGAAGCCCGAATGTTGATTTTTGACTTTACTTTTATTATTTACTTCATATTTCGTAAAACTTTCACGTACTTTTGTTTAGCAAACTAGATTATTTGAAAGCTAGCATTGGCAACACTATTTGAAATAAAAAATTTTTATCTTCAGCGTGCGAGACTTTTGCCGCTCAGAAAAATGTAACTATTTAGCTTTCAGTTTTAATTCAAAAACTCGGCCTTCTGAAAACAATGTATTGCCGCGGACCGAAATAAAGTACATTTATCTTCCACGCATCAGTGGATGGCCATTCAATAAAGCCTAAGATACTTTCAAATTTAATATGGAAAATCATTGAGTGATTATTTAAAAGCATTACTTTTTAATGAAATTGATTTAAATAAACACGCATTAAAATCACGAGATGTTTAATCAAAAATATTCAATATTTTCATAAAAAACATTACCTGAGGTCACTAAAATTATTATACACTTTTTCTTTTTTTACTTAACTACTTTAGGCTGTTGGCCGTGCTAGCTGCCAGTTTTTAAACAAATAATACAGCGAATATGAAAGTATATATATGGCAGTATCTAAAATTCTATCGGGAATCCTAAAGATATGCTTTTTTTAAATATTTTGCAATTTTGCTGTTAAATTGAATTTTATGTGGCTTAGGTGCAAAGAATGTGATATTTAATAAACAAAGTTAACACATAAAAAGTTAATAACAAAATAACAAACATTTTTTTATTAGCCACTTACTAGGAAAACTGAATATTGTTATGATGAACTGAGAAAAGTCTGAAATAATATAAAAATATATGATAACACTTAACACTGCATTCGGGAATTCTAAACATATGCTATTATTCAGCTTTTAAAAATTCTGTGATTTTATCGTTGAAATGCATGTGGCGTAAATGCGAAGGAAACGATGCTTAATAATAAAGCTAAAAAAATCTGCTGTATACACTACATGATATTAAATTATACGCTTCCTTGTACATAATATTTAATTATACGCATTTTTCCTGCATTTCATTTAAACTGCTTTCCTTGAATTTCATTACAGATATATTTCTCATTCAATTAAATTAACTCAGTTCTCACTTCGCGGCAAGGCAAAAGTACATAAAAACTCAAAAGATATTCATTAAAATTGAAAGATATAGAAAAACATAAAACACCAAATTCATTAAAACAAGTAAAAAAACATTTCTACTCAAAAACAAGCAATTCGGCTAGCAGACAAGAAGGCAGGTTTTTCGATGCACAAAACTGAAAGTTTCCTTTTTGCTCCTACTCGGCAAAAAGACACTGAAGGTGCAGAAAGACTTAATTCATTTTTTTGCTAAGTTTCAAATGTAAACAAATATGGCTGTTATGGTAGAATAAAATTAGGCTTCCCGCACTTAAACAAATTTTAAAGTGCTCATAATTCTACAAATATTGCATGCAGATTAACTAAAGGCATAAAAACCTTAACTGAAAGATAATAACAATGTAATTCAAACCTTTTTAAAGCAAAAAAAGGGCAATTAACCAGCATATAAGAATAAAAACTGAGCTCATTGAGCCTCATTCATATATATACTTTTGATGCGACCGATTGCAAACAAAAAGAGAGGTGCACAACTACATCTTATAGGTGTCCCATCTACAAAATTTCAACGTTCTAAGGCTACTTGTTTTTGAGTTATGCGAGATACATACATACATACGGACGTACGTACAGAGGCCACGAAAAATTCCCTTATGAACCCATTTAAATCAGTTTTATAATTCGTTTTGGGGAAAAGACTCCTTTATTCTGTCCTTACGTACAGATGTCACGCAAAAACATAGTTAAATTGCATTCGATAGCGGTCAAAATGGATATTTTTGTTGAAATATGATACCTGTAATTTTTCGTGATTACAATGCTTCCTTTACTTCGTACAAGGAAGGAAAAAAAGTTTAGCAAGAGTGAGTGCTAGAGCAGAGTGGTAGAGTGCTAGAGTAGAGTGTTAGACTGCGAGCTTATCAGTGAGAGAGTAAAAATCTTAACAGAGCTTTGTGGGTGACCGTTAAAATCTGAAACCTTTCAGGATTTTTTTTTAACTTCAAAAAAAAAAAATTCTTTTAAATAATAATACATGGCGATAACGTTTTGTGGCAACAATCTGAAAAGTTATTCTGACACAGAGAGAAAAGTGGGAGAATTTGAAAAGTGATTTGGACACAAAAGTAAAAAATAAACTATTTCTTTTTTTTTTTTTTTTTTTAAATGATTTATCGTTTGTTCGCTCAGTAAAGAGAATTTGGTTCTTTGAATTTGTTCACGAGTTAATGGCGCATGTCCACAAGAGATCCAATCATTAAATCCAAGTAGTAACGAATTACACTTTATCAAATTTTTAGTGTCTTGGCCATTGTAGAGTCTGTTAAACTTCGGAGTTTATGTAAAATGTAAAATCAACAGTACTGTCGCTCGGATTCGAATCACCGATCTTCCATTTAACTAACTGGACATGCTAATATCTTACATCATTACAGCACGCAGTGGCGGATGAGGTAATTACTTACATAGTAGCAAAGAAAAAGAAAATCCTTCCGATAGAAAATGAATAATAAATATATATTTTACTTTTCATAAAATATATAACTATCAGGGTTTTCTTTCCTATTAGTTAATCCTTTCGTAAAGTTTGTAAACAATAACTTAAATAGAAAAAAGTAAAATCTTTTATACGACAAAAATATCAATTTTGTATACAAAACAAAGTTAATGATTAGGTATCAGGCAACGTGCACATCATAGGAAAAGGGTCTTTAGGCTTTTGAAGAAACGCTGAGTAATAACGTTATTTTTTAGTAGTATGTTTCGGGTTAACATTTAGTAGAGGTGATTTATAATGTATGATTTAAAATATGCATCTTTCACCTACTTTGTAATATACAGGGTGATTCAAAAGTATGTAGGAAAAATATAAAGGCAAGTAGAGGGAACCGAAATGAGCAGATTTTGCTATGGCATGTGAGTGCAGAATGGTGCATTCAGTTGGGACAGGGCGCTGTTGAGCGACAGATAAAAGCGTTATGGTCGCGTAAATCATCATTCCAACTTTCCCGCTTTCCAGCGGTATGCATTACTAGGAGAATGCTAGCCCCGCCGATAAGCATTTTAACTTGAAGCTGTGGACAAAAATAGAATCATTGCTCAAAAGCGATATTCCGAAATCACTCTCTATACCTACTTAGAGTAGCTATCCTATTTCATTCTCAACCCCGTAGGTGGGCCTCACTTTCATTAATTGGAGCATACCCCTCAAAAGCCGCATGGGAAATGAAGTTACCTGAAACTTTACGTTTTTATGTTTTTATCAGATATTTTTTTAATTAGCCCATATATTATAAAACTTACATTATATGTTGTAAACTGTGATAAATATGAATAATATTTATTGCAGTTACTAAGGAAACAGTTAGTGTTATAATATTCACAACAAGGATATTACTTTTACAACTAGACACCTGAAATTCTTATTATAAAAATCTGATTGGACTCCACATCACTTGCTTATACGGCCTTTAATATAATAGGCTTATACGACCTATTATATTAAATTATACATATTTTTTTTCTGAATTTTATTCAAACGTATTCCTCGAATTTCTTCATAGATAAATTTCTCACACTTCGCGGCAAGAGAAAAATACATAAAACTCAAAACATCTTCATGAAAAATTGTTAAACACAGAAAAAAAAAATAAATAAAACACCAAATACAGTCAAAACAGTTTAAAAACAACTTTTAGAATAAAGAGTTTTTAAGCAAAATCGTGTAATTCGGCCAGCGGGCAAACAGGCAGATTTTTCGGTGCACAAAACTCAAAGTTTACTTTTGGTCCCACTCGCAAAAAGACAAAGAAGGTGCAGAAACTGACATGATTAAGTATTCATTACTCTACTAAGAGTTTTCAAACGTAGGTTCTTTTAGACTTAGTGACACTTCAACAACTTTTAAATTGTTCATATTTGTATAATTATTGCACGTAGATTAACTAAATGCATAAAAACCTTAACCGGACCATAAAAACAACATAATTCAATCACTTTTAAAATAAAAAAATGCACAATTCGCCAACGTATAAGAATAAAAAAAAACTGAGCTCACCGAGGCGAGTAGCATAATGGGTATATATGTATATATACAGGTTTGGTACTGCCGATTGCAACCAAAAAAGGAACTGCAGAGCTATATGTTATAGCAATCCGCTATAAAAAATTTCAACGTTCTGAGGTTACTCGTTTTTGAGTTATGAGAAATACATACACACGTACGTAAGTAGGCAGGCATGTATGTATGAGATGTCACAAAAAAGTCTCTGTTGTATCCATTTTAAATTCACTTTTGAATCGGTTTTGGGAGAAAGAATCCTTTATTCTGTCCGTACGTACAGACGTCTTGTAAAAACTTCGTTTCAATCGATTCGAGAGATGGATATTTTGATTGAAATATGATACCCGAAATTTTTTATAATTACAAAACTTCCTTTGCTTTGTACAAGGAAGTAAGAAAGAAAAAATACGCAATAATTTAATGATTGATTGCGTTAATGAGATCAAATAATGTAATTTCACAGATACAACTAGTACTTAATAATATCTATTATTAAATAATAAAAAATCTTTTATGTGTGTATATTTGTGCATATGTATGTGCATACGTTCCTCGCACTATGAGAAAAACGGCGGCACCGAGATCCACGAAATTTTGAACACAGATGATTTGCAGAGACTCGAACCTCGGACCTCTCGAATACGCGCCGAGTGTGCTGACCATTACACCACGAAGGCATGCTACGATGGCGGGAGAAATACCTTATACACGTCCCCTTTTAAAGGGCGACTGGGGATTAGGGGACCAGTCGCCACATCCTGGTGGTAGAGAATCATTATCCACTACCATTTTTAGTTAGGATGCCACCGGAAAGTCATTAGAATTTTTTTTAATCAGGAGTCATGAAAAATGGGCAGTGCCCTCGCCGGGACTCGAACCTCGGACATTTCGAATACGTGCCGAGTGTGCTCACCATTACACCACGAACATATGCTAAGGCAGGAGAAATGCCTAATAAATAATTTCACCACCAAAACATGTGCATCTCGAAGCGCGATTTTTTTTTTTTTTCTTTAGTCTAAAGGTAAGGACTGAAGGTCCCTGAAGGACTATTGTTTTCGTTTTGCGATTTTGCGTCGGAAACATTAAAAGTCTGTATCACTTTTCAAACTGTTGCCACCAAATATTGCAGCCCTGTATTATATTTAAAGAAATTAAATAATGAAGAATGTGCATAAATGTATGTATGTTTCTCGCATTGTGATAAAACGACGGTACCTAAAGCCATCGAATTTTGAATGCCGTAATCCTGCTGCGAATATAAAGCATCTGGAAGCCCAAATTTGAAATTTGGAATTTGTTTTATGAACGATTTCATATTTTGTAAAACTTTAACGAATTTTTGATTAACAAACTCAAGGATTTCAGAGCGGGCAATGGCAACGTTGTACAGAAAAAAACATTTTTATCTGCAGCGCATGAGACTGTGTGTAGGAAATTCTAAAAATAAATTTAAAATTATTTTGCGATATTGTTCTTGAACTGAATTTTATGGTTTAAATGCGAAGAACAAGATATTCAATAAATAAAAGTAACATACAAAATGTTTAAAAAACGCCCCTTTGGACGTAATTTAAAATCTGAAACCTTTCGGATTTTTTTAAGCAATTTGTGTGAGTTTAATGAATTTTTGATTACAAACTCAGCTATTTGAAGCAATGTGTTGCTACTCTACAAAACGGAAAATATTTGTCTTTCAAATTTCATCAACTAGCTCGGAGATTTAGAAGAAATGTTTGTCACTGCCCAAAATAAAGTATATTTATATTCTGCGGACTAGTGTGTTACCATTCGCAAAACGTGAGCTATCTTTTTTTAAAAAAATTGGTACTGGTCAACAAACCGAGCGACTTGAAAGCAATCAATGCAGTTCTTCATTATTATTAATTACTAGCTGGACCCATGAAATGATACTAGCTGAGCTCACTAAA
>KK114152.1:438471-452633 GCA_000611955.2 Stegodyphus mimosarum | reverse complement strand
TCTATAATAACTATTTTAAGTCCTGGAAGAATAAAGAAATAAACCCAGAAACTGGATTGAAATCTACAAAAAATATTCTTTTACTGTCACCACTTTTCGTTTATTAAATTTGAATACGCTTTCATTATTTTTATTTGAACTGTCATTCACCGAAGTAAGCAATATCTGTTCTGATCAGAGCAAAACCCTTTCGGATGTTTTCGAATAAATAAATAAAGTGTGGAATATGGCGTTTTAGGCGAGATGCCTGAGTTCTTCCGAATAATAGGAAACACCTTTCTTTCGAAAGCTAAGGATAAAATTGAAGTAACACGGCATGAAATTGGTCATGAAATCAGAAACGCAATCATCAATATTATCTGTGCATTTAAAATCTTCCAATCAATATCTGTCACACAATTGTATAAATAGCTATAATCACATCTTTTATAGTCATGAATGAAATTGTCAGTTGAATCAATCTTCGTCATTATTTTTTCTCTGCTGCAGTAATAGCAGTAAGAGCAGGATATTAAGGCTCTCGGTTATCAGAATGTCAAGGGCCATGACGTAAAATGTATCACGAAAATCCTCGCTGGATAAAACAAAAACTTTATTATAAATGTCACATTAAAGTTTTCATAAATAAGAGTACAGGAAAGGGAGGGACGCGTCAATCCTCTCCGCTTATGAGTGCAAATGCAAATTTGAGTATCCATTATAATTTTCCTTTCGCCAAAGTTCTTAACTACTAACTGCTGTAAAATGCATGTTATGTGCATTATATGCAGTAATTATCATAGTGGTTAATGTATTTCTTTCTCGTACGTAATTCCCTTCTGGCTCTTTTAGAGTACGATTTAGAAACTTTTGATTTATTCGCATAAGTTTCAATTTATTCCCTGAATTCAGGAAGTGAACTACTCAACAAGAATGACCAGTTCTTGGAATTCCTCAGATTAATGTTCTTTCAGCATTCATTTCAAAGCCGTTCATTCAACCTTTCAAAAAACTAAACCAAGGTCAATCATCCTCCCCTGCTATGGAGCTAGAAAGCGAAATAAAATGAACATATTTAATAAAGACACCGTCCTTGGCTACCCGATTTCTAGACATGCTCATAAAAGTGAAAAAATACTTGAGTAAAGAAGATGAAAAGATACTCCATACTTCTTCAGTTTGGTTATCTAAGTATGGCAAAGCACACGATGGCTATCTGAATGTAACCTATAGCGTAAAAGAACTCTTGGATAAATATGGTATGCAAGAATGTAATCCCATATCAACATTGTTAGATCTTAATATGAAATTATGCGAATCATTAAATATTGCCAAAGAAAATGAAATTATGGACAAAAATAAGTATCAGTTCTTAATCAGATCCTTCATTCACTCAGATGAATCTCTACAACCTGATATTGCAAATTCTGTTTGTAGATTTAGCCAGTTTAATAGTAATCCGAAATCCTATAGTAGCTAGGGTTTCACATTGCTGGTAGCCCGATTCCTTTGGAATCATACCAGCAAAGAACTGTAGTGCTATCAAGTACTGAAACAGAAGACATGGCGTTAATCTAAGCTTCAAAAGGAGCGATTCACTTACGTTTGTTATTAAGGGAGCTAGATTTTCCGGAAAAGGTAGCAGAACCAACTCTGCTGTATAATGACAATCAAAACGCACAGCTTTTAGTCAAAATTTCAATTCACTACTCAAAACAAAACACATTGATATTCATTTTCGTTGCATCGAAGCGTTTTGTGACCAAAACAAAAACTGACGTTAAGTATGCATCTGCAGCAGAAATGCCCACATATATTGTGAAGAAGAAACTTGACAGGGACAAACGTAGGAAATGTATGAATTTATTTCGTCTTGATCTTTAACTTGTGGGGTTCCATTTTTTTAATTAACAGTTAAATGTAGGAACACTTTTTCACCGATAAGAGAATAATCGCTTGAGTGTATGAACAGAGACGTAAGACTCAAGAAGGGTTAATTACCCTTTATTTCGCAAATAAGGATAAACACAGTCGGCTCCTATCTTAGAGCGCACAGCAAAGCCTCCACTTGGGCTTGAACTCAAATTAATAAGAATTAAAGCTTAACTAATGCTTAACTAAAAGATATAGCCGAAGCTATCAGAATTCTAAGTATCTGGACACTAAATTTTAATTAAGTAGGTGAAGCTATCAAGGGCCTAAAGTACGGCCGAACATAGTAATAGCTTCAAGAGAGACGTAACCCAAGGGCAAACGTGCTCTAGTCAAAAACTCTGGCTCTCCAACGAAGTCAGTGAAACATCGACTTAAATACTACTCTTACTCATTTGCATTAAACGCGTTTCTGAAAATACATTTTGGTAAGGAGTAGTAAGCTGAAGCTAGAAGAGATAGGAAAGATTCATAAACTTAAAATAACTTTTATAAAATGAGGATAAACCTTACGAACTAATGAATGCTTTTTTTCCTGTTTTATTTTTTAGCTTTGAGAAGGTAAGTGTTGGGAAATTTGCATTCTCCCTTTAGCGTCTGCGCTGTGCTGAAGGGGATAAGTGCTATAAAATACTGCAGTAGAAGCAGTGGAAGTTGCAGTGTAAGCGGAGTGCGTAGCTAAATAAATACGGAAAGCATAGCCAAAGCTAAAGAAGAAACAAATAGACGCCATTTGTTAAGAAAAAAATGCAAAGGAGAAAATTTTAGTTAAGTTATTAGAATTCAATAAGCATTGGGGAAACCTGTTATGTTTTTCATACATATTGAAATATTTATTTTACTGTATAGGTAACATATTTTGGTATTATCATTCCTGTAACCCAAATTCCCCTGATGTTATGTTTGCTATACGTATTGGAATAGTTATTATTCTGTAGAAGTAACATTTTGTAATGCCATTCCTGTAACAAAAACTCCCCTAATGTTATGTTTTCCATATATTCATGTGTAAATGCGTTAATAAAGGAAAACTCTATGTCTCTATATGCCAAATTTATAGAGATGTACTAAATTCTTTCAAGTAATCAGGTACAAACTTAATAACTAATCCTTCTTCAACAAAAGCAGAATTATTAAGTTCAACTTTTGCTTTGCAGCTGTTCCTTAAGAATATTTTCAAAATCCTTAAATATAAGTAAATTTCTTCCTGAATAGCTCTCTGATTTCAAGCTTAAAAACATTTTAACTTATTAAAACACGACGATTCGTTCTGAAATATGAAGAATAACAGAAGATAAAGAAGCGTCTTCTTTGCTACAACAGTGATGAATATCAAAACCCAGTAAAAAATGATAAAAAAAAGTTAAACCTGCAACGATATTAAATCCAAAATAATTATTTAGGCCAAAATAAAAATAAATATATCCGGAAGAAAGCAAAGATAAGAAGTTATACGGAATGTAGCGAAAAGAAGGGAAAATTAAATTTCTTACCGTAAATAGTTATTTTATTCTTACAGGTAAATTAATGACAAGCAATAAAAAAATGCTTCCTAAGAGGGCAAAAGTAATGCGTGAAAAGTGAGAATTCACTGCCTCGAAATTTACAGTTTGTTTATAAAGCAGTGAAAATACAGTTAAGTTAGAAACTTTTTTTTTCTTCTGAGTTAAAGCTAATATGGGCAAACTCCGTTAAGAAAAAATATAGGATGCTACTAACTGCTGTACATAAAATATAATGTAAAGAAAGAGTAATAGTAGATTATTACGTATTATTCCGTCGACAGTGAAACTGTAGCCAAACAGCAGGATTTAGCGCTAGTTATAAGCGCGTCGAGACAACATACTCATAACATCTATGCTTTCATTTGATGTAATTCCGTAAACAGGCACCTATTGTTTTTATGAATAAGGATATAAGTTAACTGTTATTGCTACATTCTTTTCTTGCATTTTGGGGGAAAATGCATTAAAATTTGGAGTCTGCCTTCTACAGAACTGTCAGCAGTGGGTTATTTTCAAAGTTATAGGATCCTACCTTCAAGAAAAGTGTGCATTAAAGGATACGATATGTTACTTTGTTTGAAAATGGACAAACAATGGCGATGCAACATTTAATAATTACACTCCGGTTTATTTACAGTTAGTCCAAAAGATTAACATTTATTAAAAAGGGAAAAGAACTGCTGTATATGGTCGATAAAACGGTAGCAAATTAAAATAATTACCTGCGGGAGTTTGTACTCACATCTTTCTAAACAGAGCTTCACATGAAATCGAAGGACTTAATGAAATAATAGAAATTGACCAAAGTCTTTTTATAAAGTGCAAGAAAGAAGCGGGTCAGTTACTGATTGATTTTTACTTCCTTGTACGAAGTAAACAGGAAGTATTGTAATCGCGAAAAATTTCGGGTATCACATTTCAACGAAAATATCCATTGTTACCGCTATCGAATGCAATTTAACTATATTTTTGCATGATATATGAACAGAGGGATAGAATCAAGGACTCTTTTTCCTCAAAAAAAATCAAAAAAAAAAAAAAAAAATACAAAACTGATTAAAATGTATTCTGAAGCGATTTTTTCGTAGCGTCTGTGCCTACGTACGTATCTCGCCTATGTACGTCTCGCATATGTACGCATATCGTCTGTGCCTATGTACGTATCTCGCATAACTCAAAAACGAGTAGCTTCAGAATGTTTAAATTTTTTATATAGCACTGCTATAACATGCAGATGTGCACCTCCCATTTTTGTTGCAATCTGTCGCACCAAAAGTATATAAATATATGTATATATATATATATATATCCACTCTGTAACTCTGCTCAGTGAGCTCAGTTTCTTTATTCTCATATGTTTGTAAATTGTGTATTTTTCGCTTTAAAAATGATTGAATTACGTTGTTCTTATCTTCCTATTGAAGTTTTATACCTTTAGTTAACCTGCATGTTATAGTTGTGGAATTATCAACAATTTAAAAGTTGTTTAAGTGCGGCTAAGCCTAATCATTTTTTCCATGGCAGCCATATTTGCTTACATTTGAAACTTAGGAAAATAATGGATTTGTTGCCAATCTAGACAAACTAAGCTTCGCAACAACAAAGTTAACGCCTTCTTTGATTATTGCGGATTAAATCAAGCTTAATCCATTCTGGAATTTATTCGAGAAAATAAGATTTACTTCGTAATTTTTAATATAGATGTTTTGAGATTTTATCTATTTTTGTCTTGTCGCGAAGTGAGAACTGAATTATTTGAATGAGATGTGCTGAATCGTCTGTGAAAAAAAAAATTTTTTTTTTTCGTTTAAGTTCTTTTGCATCGTTTTAGATTTATTATAGTACATGAATAGAACACGTGACAACGATTATGTTATTCTCCATATGATATACATAACTTTTGCGCATTCTGAGTTATAAAATGAATGAGATGTAACGCTGTTAAGTGACTGTAGCGCCAGATTGTCGCTATGGTAAACAAATATAGCGAATTTTAAAGAGTGCATTTATTCTATTATGGTTTATGCGCTATTGACAAAGTAGATTTAATTCAATGCAATAAGTTTAAATGAAATGCAAAATCTGTATAATTTAATATTTCGTACAAGTATGTGTGGTGTACACATCAGATTTTTCAATAAAAGGATACAGTTCCTTCAGAATTCGTCGGAACGATTAGCACTACTTTGGCGGGATCTCCATCAACTTTAGTGATTCGATGACACACCAGCTTTCACGTTCGACGTGGTAATACATAAATGCCAAATCACGTTATGCTGTTAAATTTTTATGCCATCCTGGGAAATTCTGTATCTGCAGAGCTCTGAGCAAATGGCGATGCGTCAATATCTGTTACTACCTTTTCTCGATAGAAGTGAAAGAACAAATCATAACTTCGGCACTATGGCGTCTCCACGATCCAGTAGTTTTAATTTTATAGATTGAAATAGAACCTAGGCACACAGACCCCAGGTTTAGGACTTTAGATATTTAATTTATCCCCAAATTAACTTCAGTTCATCATAACCCTGTTTGAAGTTCATGAAAGCAAAGAAAACTAAGCACTGAGAGTTCTTCAACGTACGCTATGATTTAGTTTATGTTTCCTGACCCAGAATTTGGCTTCAAAGATTCTTTATGTTAATAGATTTTCTTATCCGGAATTCGACTTCAAATATTCTTTATGTTAATAAACTTTTATTTGCATGTATTAACAATAAATAATCTTACCACTATATCTTTTTCTAACCTGTTCGGTAACGTATTTTAAGTATTCGGTAAATTCATGAAACTCGAATTCCAGTTTATATAGTTTGCCGCTTAGCCAATTATAAGAGACATTCTACACATTATGAACAGGTTTTGTGTTAAATAATTTCCAAAAATATGATATACCATAACTCTTCCGTATACATTTAAAATTGGATAGGCTAAGTTCCAATATTCGATAGTTTGCTGACCCGTGAATATCATCGTAATGACGAATTAAAAAACAATTCGAAACTTTTAAATCAGCAAATCGGTGTGTTCATCATTACATCAGACGACCACATGGGCAGCAAAGTTTCATTCCTCACAATGTTAAGGGAGTTAAATGCATTTTCAAGCTATGATATTTTTAACTTAAGCAGGTTTACCAGGATGTAACCTTATCTTAACTTGAGAAGCATCGTCTGTTTATCTCACTTGCATGCATAGTAAAGATGCCTCCTCTGAAGATGAGAAATTAACAGCAGTAACATCTATTGGACCAATCTCACCTGTCCTTACAAGTAGCAACATTTGATGTACAGGCCATCGTTTATCACAGCAAACGATTTAAACGATACCCAACCGTTGTTCACAGAATGAAAGGGGAAAAACAACAAAACAAAGCAAAATCTCACACTTGGAAGAGGAAGAAAGAAAAAGGAAAGAAAAAAAAATTATACTTCTCCGATAGAAGTTTTTTCTTTGATTTAGATTGATGGAGATAAAGGCCTCGGGTCACCAACTCGGTCAACACCTTCGAGATGACCCTTTTTTTTCTTGTGGAATTTCTTTTCTCCCACCACAGAATTTAGCTGAAGGTGTTCTTTACGTTGCTTTAAAAACTTTTTAAAGAAATATGATCGAATAAGCGATTCCAATAATTCTTTCTGATTTTCTGATTGGATGTGGATCAAGTTGAAAATTCCAGGAAGGAGGCATCAAGTAACGTGCAACCTTTCAAATACGTGTCTGCCATGGAATCCACTGGGCTGAAGAGATATATTTCAAGGTCTTATGTCCATTCTGCTACTCAGTGGACCTCTGAACAGTTCTGGGGTTCGCGTAATTCATCTCTAGCTGTCGAAAATACATGCGTGTAGCGTTTGCTTTTTATAGCCTTAACTTTGGATGCTTATTGTTGACAAACTGCTTTGCTTGACATAGACTGTCGATTAAAATCCATTTTCTGTGTTATATGCTTTACATACTTTATTGTAACAACAAAGCTATGGATATAAGTATGCTTTTCGTAATTAGGGAATTCGAATAATCAATTCCATCCTCATCGGGAATCGAACCCCTAATCTTCTAATTGCCAGTAGCACGTGCAATTCATTGGCAGGTAGAACACCCTGTATACCAGTAAAATACCCACTAAAGAATATTATACTTCAATACATTCACCTCTGCTTTAAAGGCAAACGGAGACAAGTGTCAGACTCAGTCGACCAAAGAAAGCATCATCCATCACATTCAATGCTGAAACCACTGTAGATGGCATTAGAGCTTTTGAAACCAGAAACATCTTACAGTCTTTCAGTTAATAGAAGCCAGCATTGCTAACTACCACAGCGATGAAGAGGCAATGATATTTCCAAACCAATATTATAATATGGATAGGTAAATTCATTGTAAAGCACAATTTGCTTAACAATGTTACAGGTTGCTTAACAATTTACAATATTACTTAAGAATATTACAAGCCTGTCTCTGACTGAAGAAAAGAGTTCCAGTGGCTTATTTGAAATATGATTTCTTCGCATATTAAACGACGCTACAATTTTGAAGGTATTTTAAAATAAAATTAATAAAATGTTTTGAATACCATGCTTTGAGGTGAAAATACCTAATGGAGTCTTCAACGTAAAAGATAAGAAATAAGCTATTTGAATACATTTTTTAAATATCAGTGTCACATATCGGAGGAATATTATTTTCAGAAGGAAAATGTGTATTTCTATATCAAGGGTTATCAACCAGGAAGAAATTTCGTAGTTTCGGGGGAGGGGGGGAATGCGTAAGCCTTTTATTTAGCTATTAAGAATTTAGCTTTAGTTTATGAATATAAAAAAACACTTTTATTCAAGTTTTTGTGCATACCAGCATTTTCTATACTTTTTGTTGTTTAATTTACATAACATTAAGTATTGTAAGGGAGGAGGGAGAAGTACTTCTAGCAAAGAGGTACATGGGGTAAAAAAGGTTGAGAAAACACTATTCTGTATACCAAAGAATATAGTCAACGCTCCCCGAAGTAGAGCGTCTGTCTTCATTAGTATCTCTCTTTGTTTCCGGATTATTTTGCATTTCAGTTTGGTTTGATTATATATTTACTTTTATTGTATGTTTTTAATTAGTAGGGTATTGAACACGAGTTGGGGTAGTTCTTGTCATTATGAGATTATTAGAAATAGTTTTAACATTTTGGGGTAATTAATTAGCACTGGTTTGAGTCCCATTGTAGAGATATTAGTTATTTTTTAAAGCAGAAGATGTGAAAAATAAGCAATGCCCTTACCGAGACTCTAGCATCGGACCTCTCGAATAAGCGCCGAGTGTGCTGACCATTACACCACGAACGCATGTAAAGAAGGCGGGAGAATACCTTATATACTCCCCCCTTTTAAAGGGCGACTGGGGTTTAGGGGACCAAATCGCCAAATCCCAGTATGAAGAATCATCATGCACCTCCTTTTTTAATTTGAGCGCCACTGTAAAGACATTAGGTATTTTTTGAAAGCATTAGATTTGAAAAATAAGCAATGTCCTCGCCGGGACTAGAACCTCGGACCTCTCGGATACGCGCCGAGTGTGCTGGCCATTACACCACAAAGGCATGCTAACAAGGCGGGAGTAATACCTTATAACATAATGGTGGAAAGCACGAACGTGTGTTCAGCACGCATTAATCATCCGGGTTTAATGCTTTAAATACTAACCCCACCAAAATCTGGAGAATGTCGACTTTCACCAGTGAATGTCAACATTCACATAGTTGCTTGGTGTATGTCCGAAATATTTTCCAAATACTCTTACTTCTGACTTACACCAGTGAATGTCGACATTCACCATGTACTAATGGTGAATGTTGAATATATGATAATATTAAATTTTCTTCTCCGTAATTCAGTCGCAAAAAAACACACAAGTACTTAAAACACACAATACATTCAAAATGAGAAAGAAAAATAATAGAAGTTAAACTTACTTAATTATACAGTACGTAGTAAATGGGAAAATAAAATAACAGTAATAAAAACTTACTAATAAATTATGCGATTCAAATCTGATTAATTGCAACAACTTAAACTATTATGAGACTTTGAATTGCACAAGAGGCCCTTGCTTTTACAACTGCATTTATGGGAAACAGCCAGTCGCCTCTCTTTTCGACCTACACCAGAGCATATCTGTGATTGTCGACATACACCGGTGAGGGTCCGAATGTACAAGAATGTAATGCAATATTCGATCTTTCACCGACGTATTTGGCGAATGTTGACATTCTCAGGTGAAAGTCGACATTCTCCAATTTCGGTCTTTCACGGTAACATTTATATACAGGGTGCATCAGTACAGCGGTGACAAACTTCCAGGAGAGATAGAGTACACCTAGACAATGGGAAATCATATAGCAATACATAATCGAAAACGCTTTCTTGGTGCCGTAATGACAGCACAAAAATCAAGAAAGAAAGGACACAACGGGGTGAGAAAACATGTTTATTATTCGGAGTACAGCAAAAACAAAGAAAAAGCAACATAAAGATACGACGATCGTTATCAAAGAAGCTGTTCGAATTTACGACCCAGACCGTGATGCAGGACCGTGATGCATCATGCATCTTCTATGCGATTTTCCATTCGTGATGCAGATCTTCCATGCGCCCGAGAAGTGAAATCTGCATCAAGGTCCGCGGTCGTAATTTCGAACACCTTCTGTAATGATGATCGTTGTTTGTTTTTATCCTTACTTGCTGGTTTCTCCTGCACTAAACATAATGAAACACATTGTCTCACTGTTTTTTTCTTCATTTTCTGAATTTTTTGTCGTCACTACCGCGCCAGGAAAACGTTTCCGACCATGCATTGCTATGTGATTTCCCATCGCATAGATGTACTCTATCTCTCCTGAAAGTTTGTCACCGCTGTACTGATGCACCCTGTGTATATATATACTAAATATAACTCCTATTAAATTGTGCATATTTAGCGAAAAAGTTAAGAATTCCAATGTGAAGTCAAATGTAAACGGGAATAGCAATGCAATTTAGCTTCAATAAGGGCCAATACATAATTAAAAAGTATTGATAATTAGAATAATTAAATTTAAAGGACATTGAAAAAGTGAAGTAAATTTGGTAAAGGAAATCTCCTGTCTTTCAAGCAAGAGTTAGCAGTTACAGTAAAAACAATTTAAATTTACATTCGATATGAGTTAAACGTTTCGGCTTAATATGCATAATTTAATAGGAGTTATATTTATTATGAATTTCTTTCAGTTGTTTATATATATATACATATAAAATAATAATAAAATACCTCATCTATGTTATCTTGATATAGTATTTTAAAATATTTTTATATATAACATAAGACAGCTATGATTTTCAAAATGGCATTTAAAGAATAAAAGAATATTCTATTACAATCGTATAGTCAAATCAATACACAAGTGTGTCTCAAGGTGTTTTTGTGCCAGCGAATTTGAATTAATGAGACTTTATCGTAATATCCAACAGAGATTTTATTATTCGTACATTTTTATCATTTTTTTCTTCTTCCTTTCCTTTTCACTGAACCTTTCTCAGATCAAATTTTTTATATTTTCATTTCGTTCTAACATTCCAACTCAGACCTTTAAACATACATACATTTGATTGGCAGTTTTACATCTGCGGAAACTTTCCGTATGTCTTTGCGAGTACCACATCCTGAATATCTAACAACTCTAGCAACGATCCAGGCTCAGTTGAGCCGCCAAGGTAAAATACTCAACGAATTCATCAATGCTGGTTGAAAACGAAATTCGCATTAATCAGCGGTTGTTGACTAATTGGTGTCACAGTAGCCCACAAGAACAGCACACATGGTGAGTCCATGTAAATGCCATCGACTAAGAAGAAGGGGTCGACGAGGAGGAGGGAGCGAATATTAGCAACCTAATGAAACAAAAAACAAATCTCACTCAAGATCAATCATATCCTCTGAGCTAATAGCACGTTCTGAACAAGAACAAATTGTGATCTGTTTCTTAAAATGACGGTCTTGATAAGAGCATTTTGATGTCCTCTTATTAACCTGTCTGATTACCTGATTTGCTAGGGATTACTTGTTATTGTTGCTGGTGCAAACTACTGGGTGCTGCTTTAAAAGAACGTGATTTATTTTCGGAATATGTATCCTGGGCATAATAATGCATGATAAGGTTATAAATTACGGCTAGCAACATATCTGGAAATTATATCGGGACGATAAAAACGAACCGTTCTATTGAATGACTTTGTTACTGTAAAACCACGTCTATCTCCATTCAAGTTTTAAATCATGAACAACAGTTTATATTTTACAAACTAGTTCCTGTAGACCACCAGGAGCTCTTACTTATCGTAACAAAAAGGGGGGAAATGAAAATAATGGATATGTGGGCTAATGCAATCATTAATTAGGTTCTAAATAAAATGTTTTTGTGCTTTACGTATGGTTCAGTAGTCTTGAAAGGTATAGTAGATAGCGTTGCTGGCTGTCGTATCGATGGGCCAGGGAGTGGAATCCGGAGAAGACTTGGAGGTTTGTTAAGTTATAGTATTCAGAAGTCAAAACAACAAAAATCAGCGTAATATTCTCAATATTTTCACAGGACTAGTTTCGATGGTTTTTACCGAACCATCATCCTCAGCTGCGAAACCGTAAATGAAGAATATCGGAAATAATGATTAGATAAGATAAGAAAGCCTGGACAAGAATAAGCACGTGGCGCCATCTGTTGGTGAAACCAGAGCTAAAACATAATTTCTTTAAAGGCCGAAGGCAAAATTGGATTGGAATTAGGATCGTTAACTAGAACAGAAAGATTTTTTTGAATGTGAAATGCCTCTAGAAAATCCAGTTCTCCAATGGAAGATGTTTTTTGAATAATTTTGGCAGCAGAAAAATTGAAAATGTGATTTTCGGACCAACAATGTTGAGCAACAGAAGACTTCTGAGTTTCCTTTTTTCTAACATATGCCTCATGTTCTTTGACGCGAAATTTTAAGGCTCTTTTAGTTTGGCCAATGTAAATTAAACCACATTGGCAAGGAATCCTATAAATCCCCCAGGAATTCATATCCGGAACGGGGTCCTTGAGTATGGAACTCGGAATTTTATTGATGGGAGAATAAACGACTCGAAAGTTAAATTTCTGCAAAATATGTGCAACTTTATAGCTAACTGATGGAAAGAAGGGAATGACAACAGAATTTTTATAATCTCCTAAAACAAGAGTGTGCCTTTTAGTGTGTTGAGAAGAGAATTTTTTAACTGCTTGATTAATAATGTTGGGTGAAAAGCCCCGGTCAATAGCTATTGCTTTTAAATAATTTAGTTCTTTATCAAGGGATAGTTTGGAGGAGCAAACTTGAAGAGCACGGAAAACATAGGAATAAAATGAAGCTAACTTTTGCTTAGTCGGATGGCATGATTTAAAGTGTGGTGGAAGGCAAACCGGTGAAGGTTTACGGTAAACCGTAGTACTGAAGTCGTATGTGTTGCGTGTGACTAGAATGTCGAGAAACGGAAGAGAATTGCAAGTCTCAACTTCAAAAGTGAACTGAATAGCAGGATCAATAGAATTCATTGTTGAAAGAACTTTATTTAAATCATCTTTATTACCTTCAAACAGGGTAAAAGTATCGTCTAAGTAGCGGAACCATAAAGGGAAGTTTAAAATTTCAAACAATCTTGATTCATAATAATGCATGTAGATATCAGCCAGGATGGGACTGAGGGGGCTTCCCATGGCTAATCCCTCAGTTTGCTTGCAATATTTATTTTGGAAAACAAAATGTGTTTGTTTCAAACAGAGTTGAGTGAGAGAAATTAGCTCATCAATTTCCATGCAAGAGAAATGAAATTCGCGAAGTCTGGTTTCTAGACATCTTAATGCACCCTCCACTGGAACATTGGTGAATAATGATTTTACATCAAAAGAAACCATGAGTAAATTTCTAGGAGAAATGTTTTTAATCTTTTTTACAAATTCTATTGAATTTTTTACGGTGTAAATGTTATTGTCTAATAGAGTTGAAAATCTGGAAACTAAATATTTAGCTAATGGATACGAGGCAGTACCTAAATTTGAAACAATAGGGCGGAAAGGAATACCACTTTTATGAATTTTGGGCAGAGCATATAATCTGGCACAATTCGCAACCGATGGGATAAGCGAATGTTTTAAGTTGCTTGAAATAATTTGTGAAGATTTAATCGCAGTTTTTATTTTTGACAGGTCCGAAGGTGAAGGATCTTTAGGGATCGGAATATATGGTCCTTCGTTTAAGAGTTTGGTGACACCATCGATGTAAGTGTTTTTATCCATGACGACTATCTGGCCACCTTTGTCGGCCTTTGAAATGATAATATTCGGGTTAGAATGAATTTCGCGCATTGTAGTTCTTTCTCTCGCAGTTAGATTTGGTTTCAAAGGTTTATTATTGAATTTAACATTATGAGCGATAAGATGTCTAATCATTTCTTTCTGTGAATCTGAAATTTTGCTGAACTTGAAAGGTTTTTCGATAGGAGCTAAAATATTTGGAATTGACGGCTTACAGGTTTTCGAGAAGTTAAAATTATATTTTAGAATTCTCTCTTGTTCATCTGATAAACTAACATTAGAAATGTTAACTATTGGCCTAATGTTGACAATGGAAAGATTTTTTGAACTGCTTGAACTGGAAGACTGTAAAAGAAGTTTTTCGAATTTAACTGCAAGGGTGTTTTTATGACGGCTAA
>KK114152.1:405846-421754 GCA_000611955.2 Stegodyphus mimosarum | reverse complement strand
GCAGGCATAGAACTCGTACAAAAAATGACATTACAGCGGAATATAAATAGATATTCTTCATCCTGTCTCTAAAAGTTTTAATCAAAGCAAACCCAGAACCTCCGACGAATACATTACAGCATCATTGTCACTGTCACTTCCTCTGACTCTTTCAATGAGCTCCTTGTCTTTCCAATTTCTGAAAATGAAATTACAAGTATTTTTTCCTATTTATACTATGATGTGCTATTTATCATTCTATTCTTTTTATAGCATTCTTTCTTTTTAAGTTTTTAATATTACTTGCCAGCATCTGAATCTTTCTTTAAAGACCTACAGCCGCTTAATCTTTTCTCTAATTCGAATCGTAAAAGGTTCTGATAATTTTAATTGCTCGAATCCATCATATAAAGGCAATATTAATATGCGACGGAATTTCTGTAACAGAAGGTTTGATTTCCGTGTGTAAGGACTCAAAACTGTTTGTTATGACTCTGAAGTATCATTTGGAAGAAACTGTAAAATGATTAATCATTGGCAGTTTAGAAACAGGGCAAACAATCATGGAAATAGTGAGATGTGGCGAATATTTTAAGAGAAGCGGTTTCTATGCTATGGAAAAAATTTTAGAATTTTAGAATTATTGTAAGCAGGTCTGAACAAGGTCGTAAGCGAATAACTGCTTCTTAAGATCGATGTCTGGCAATAAATGCCCTCCTCAATAGATAATTTAGTTCTCGGAAGTTACGTTCAAAGCTTGCAGTCGCCACTGGAACTATTTTATCACTGCAAACTACTGTATGCAGCAGCTTAATTAAAAAGGCCTTTATGCCAGAAAGCCGAGGATATGTGTTTCATAGTCTTCGCAACGAAAGGATACAAGAACTTTGATTAGTGGAAAGAATACTAGAACTGGAGGGAATACCAAAGGTCTTATGTTCTCTCTGTTGATGAGACAAGGACATAAGGTTTAGTTTAACTTCTGATTCTGGACGTGTTTACATCTGGAGGGAGTTAGGAACGCGAAATCTTCCTACGAGCAGTATGAAATGTGGCCGTTTTCGAAATGCAGGTGCGATGGTATGGGAGAAATAATGATCAATGGATATACGACGGTTTCAGCATCGGATCTGTTACCGGCCAGCGATTTCCTGATCAGGTTTCAGAACTTTATGTAAGATTTTCAGAGGTACATATGGATCTGACTTTTGATTTACGGACGATAATGCTCGTCCCCATGAAAGTGAGAGATTACCGTGGCCAGCAAAATCTCCTGATCTTAACCCGATAGAAAACTTACGGGACTTTGCATTTATGTATTTTGATGTCATGTATCATTCCTCACAAATTTATAAAATTACAGTCCCCAGTTTCTAAGAAATTCGTAATTTTATGGACTTTTTATTATTGAGATAGTTTGGGACATAAGTGTGTAAAGGTGGGTTATTTGAATATTTTAAAAATAAATTTGAAACAACTTGCGCAAGAACTAGATATTTCTCAAAATGTTTTCTTTTAGCAAAACAAGTGTGCCAAACACAAAGCTTGAGCTGTGAAGGAGTTGCTATGCAACACACGGAATATTCTGAAATCGTCAGAACAATCACAAGACATTAACCAAAGCGAACATATTTAAGAAGAAATTAAAAGAAAATTTTAAAAATACTCAGTATCAAATAAAAATGATTTTAAGCATTCTTTTAGTAAAAGAATTGGAAACAACTGACAAAGAAATATCTTTGAATTTGGTAAAGTCAATGCCTAAACATCTTCAAGCCAAGAATATTGCACAAATGATTAAGATCCTTTATTTGTTTCAATATTAATGCTATATATATGAATAATTTTTTCAGGTCCACCAGCGGCCGAGTTGTAAATTTGCTGAACACTGGTAGTTCGGTCCGAAGTTCAAATCCCGCGAACGGGCTGGCTGCATAGGCGTTTTCGTGGTTTTCCCCATGTGTAACGTGGAAACGAGCCAATTTCCTTCAGAAAGTCCTCCACGAAGAGATCCCTCCCCTTAGGCAGATAGCCTCCGAGGCTTTGCTATAATCGCATAAACCAAACCAAAACCATTAGCTGTAAATTTAAATTTTATTTTACTACATGTCTTTGTTTTTTGTATTAAAGATATGCTGAAGTATTTTCAAGGATGATTCAATCATCGTATTTAAATTCAAAATTGCTGGTAAAATTTTTAATTGTTTTCAAAAAAACATAAATGTAGAAATATTTATTTTCCTTTCTATTTATTAGCAATACGCTGAGTGGATGATGAAATCTTATTGAATGTTACTATGAATAAGCACTGGAAGCAACAAAACTTAAGCGGTGTCAAAACTTGCATTTGATAATCTAATTAAAGCATTTAGAATTAGTTTTTATCTCGTATGTTGGTCGTTGTGTCAGTTGTACAAGAAATCTGAGTTATTTTTATCCAAAATTCTTCTGGTTTGACAGTTTATTCTGAATCATTTTCATGTATCAAATCGCAATTTCTTCGCATGCTACTCTGTCCTGTCTCATTTAACTTTAGTGTTAAGAATACAAATCATTAGTTCTGTTTCTCAAATTACTGCGATATTTTTGCTCTGTAGTTTTACATTATTATAATAGCAACTATATCTCTTTGTATTTTTCTTCCAATTTACTCCTATTTAAAGCAACTGACAAGGGTAATCACAATCAGAAAAAAAGTATTAACAGTTAGAATTTCTGCTTAAAAAATATCAAGTATATCGTTAAAAGAGTTTAAAACCTGTGTGTATCTTAAGTGCATATTTTCATGAACAAAGAATAAGAACAATGATAATTATTTCTGTTTATGTTAGTGCTGATGTGCAGAAATCGGATAACGTTCAGATTATCTAAGTAATTCGCAGAATAACTGTTGGCCTGTAGATCGATCCGTTAAAGTGCGGAAAATTGTTTCGTTTCTCACATTATATAGAGAACTTGCATATTATCTACTAGAATTCATTAAAGTGAAAAGAAGATCTTTAGCAATGTTTTCGCATTCTTAAATTAATACTCATACAAACAATTTAGCAATACTAAGTACTACTAATTGAAAATGAAATATATTGGAAATTATTAAGATATAATAATATTTTTGGTGATTAATTTTAATTAATAAGCAACAACAGGTACTTTACGTAAAAAATACTGACAATTGTTGAAACATAAAATTTTTATTTATTTTCCAATATCTGAAGAATCAATCAATCAACAAAATAGGCGATATAAACAATCATTGAATAAAGCAGACGACAATAAAGGATCAAATGATTTAAAAATGTTATTACATAAAAGGCAATACATTTTTCAAAAACATAACATATCGATATTATATTTAGTTATTAGTGCAATCGAATGATTGGTTACACTTTGAATGCAGTAGCACTTCTCTTAATCGGGCCTCTATTAAATAATCCAGCAATCAGTTTGCATAAATAATTCGGGAAAATGTAGTAGTATTACAAAGTATGCAATGAAAAGCAATAACTTTCACCAAATTTGTTATCAATGATCTTCAGGAGTTTCTCATCCGTGATGAGGCCTTTCATGGCCTCTCTGTTGCGACATGTACGATGATAAGAATACGAGAAAGTTTATAAAAAACATAAAATCGAGTATCACTTTTTTTTTGGCAGGAAAGTTTGCACGTAGAAAACAGCGATCCAAATTTTCAAGTTCTGAGTGACGAAGAAATTATTCTCGTCGTAGACTCGGAGAACATTGCAGTGATGAGAGTGCTGGGTATTGCATTGAAGAACATCGGAGTGATGAAAATTGCAGTGATAAGAGTGGTGGCTATCAGTTAAGCTGAGAATAGCCACGAAACTGAAATGAACAATATGAAAATTAGGCATGATGATGGCGCAGAAGCCTTGAGCAAAGTAGTTCAATATTTAGAGCCACGTCCGTGCCTCCCATGCGGATCTTTCGTTTATCAAAAACTGCAATGATCATTCGGCTGTTGATGGATTCAGAGAATTATAACAAAAAAAGGTCTCGTAAAAAAGTCTCGTAAATATACGTATATGAAATTTGATGAACTTTACAATTTGCACATATTTCAGTGAAATTTGTTTATTATAGTTCTTTATTGAAAACATTTGTTATGAAATAAGAGCTTACATATACTGTTTGTTTAATTGAACAAAGTAAATTTTATCTACTAATAAAAGAGTTTGTTAAAATGTTAATAATAGGATTTGTATACATGTTGTAGAATATCAAATAATTAATTTCAGAAAAACCTTGCTATAATAGAAAACTACCATGATTTTAAGTCTTTTTCTATAAACAATGTTTTTGAGTATCCGAAGTGGGTGCAGTCCCACACTGTAAAAAATTTTAGTCCAACGTTACACCATTTAATGGTTCAAAATCAAAGATAGTACCAAAATATGGTTCACTTGATTTTACGTTTCACTGATATTTGGTGAAACGATCCAACTAGGTAAACGTTTCACTATTTTTAAGGAATACTTTGCAGCCAATCAAACAGAAGCATTCAGTGCATGCCTGGTCTTCCCGTGATTCCATCTTTAGAAAGTTTAATGGCGGCTGTTTGAATCTGTTAACGGATAGTCGGTTGTGTATTCCATAATTACAAGGTACGTATATTTTTGGTTTGTTTCCTTTTTGATTTATGTATTAATGAAATGTAAGATACAAAATGGTGTTAAAATGCATTCGCAGTAACTTTTTAATGATTTTGTTGGAATGAGTGGCGTTAGTGCTGAAGCCTACTTTCACCATTTGGTTATTACTACTGTATAGAACGTAGCTGAATAGAAGTCTAAAAAGAGATTCCCGAACATTCTTAGTAAAAACATTGTTATAACATAATGTGTAGTTCTGCATATATTACGTAATATGTATTGCTATAAAATACGTTATAGTCATTCTGTAGAAAATAGAATACTACAATACAAACATAGAATGTTCTGTCAGCATCAGTATTGGAATATAATAGTTCTTACGCTGTTTGTGAACTTGAGAAATAAGAAGCACATAATTCATCTAAAACGTTAAAAAAACTTTTTTGACATGAAAATTTAAGTCTTGTTGTTTAAAACTAAATTTATGGTTTAATTTTTCTCTAGATGAAAATCTTGGTACAGTGTCAATCATCATTGAAAGTGCTAGAAATTTCAGATTATGGTCAGCTTACTGTTATTAACTACGCTTAATATCCAAGTTTTTTTATCTCTGTAAAAATGTGCTGATGATTTCAAAGAGTATGTTGATTATGAAAACTTTCCCTAGGGATCCCAGCAAAATTGAAAGTTATTGATTGACATGATAAAACTGTATTTGGAATATTTTGTTGAAGTAGCAAGTTTTTTTATTGCTTTGTGAAAATTTTTGTTTATTAAATCTTATTGTTTGATTAAAACCATTTTGAAATATTATCTAAACTTTCCTTTTTACGAGAAGAATTTTTTGATAAAGATGCATTGAATTATTGTTATTTAGCCATGTTTTTAAATATTCTGTTCGAAAGCATCCTTATTTGGCCAAACTTGGTATTTAAAAATTTTGTTTTTCAATATTTCATATAATAATATATATTGAACTTGAACAGTTGTGTTTATTATGCATACTGTTATGACTGCTCACCAAGCTACTACAAAAATGCCAACAATTTATAGATTTTGTTCTAGGTACTCATTCAGCTTAGCATCAAACTGCCACAAATGTTGGAATTTAAGAAATTCTGTACATTTTCTCTGCCAAACTGGGAGTAAATTTCTGTTTTACTTATCATTCAAAATGTATCTTAATTTGTGCTTTTACAGATACATTGTTAATTTGTTGAATTTCTCAAGATCAAGAAAGATTTTGCCAAACTGGTAGTATTTTTAATAGCCGAAATGACAAAAATAATTATCTCTTAACCCCTCTTATAATCCTGCAAAATCATGTTTTGTAGTTTGAGGTGGAACGTAAATGAATTTTGACTATGGTTTCTGATTTTAAGAAATAACTTTGCATTAAGAATTTAATTAATATCAGGCATTTAAAATAATAGCAAATAAGAGACTTTTTTTTTTTGAAGTAGTTAAGATGTGCTATTGAAATTGTATTTATTTGTGTTTAAATCTGCAAAACGAAGTTTGATTGTTTAAAAATATAATTGATTATTTCTAACCAGTTAGAATATGAGCTAAGTGTTATTTCTTCATATGTCATTTCGTTAGTGGTAAATATGGCAGAATATTAGAGTAATTGACATTGTTTATTTTTTATTTGATATCAATAATTCATAGATGCATTAACTTCTTTTATAATTGGAGAGCATAACACAAAGATTTAATTTAAGTACTATTTTTTTAACTGTGCAGTATAATTTATTGTTAAGGGTAACAAATATTGCCAAATACGGTTAACGTCATTTAGAAAGCATTACATTAGTGTATGTGAGAAAAGAGCCTGTTATATAGGAAATAAATGAAGATAATTGTGCAAAACTGATGCTGTGGAATTTCCTTGAATATTTTTGCAAGTTGATTTTTGGTTTATATAATCTAAACCTTATTTTTTATTTGAATAATTTAAACTTTTTGCTTAATTTTACTTGTGAAGTCATCCAAAATAACATTTTGTTTCGAAGACATCCATTTTTTTTAATTCAAATAATATGCAGAGGACTATTTGTACTTTACCTTTTTTGTAATTATTTTAGGTAACTTTTAAGTGCTTATACATGAATACAATAAAAACGTTTGATAAATTTAAATTAAATGTATATTTTATAGTTATTTTGATGTAAATATTAATATTCTTTCAAGATGACAGTAATAAAGGTAAAGTAAATTTTCAGTTTAAATTCTCAGAGTATAAGTCTCTGATTTGTATCAGTAACTGTACATGTAATTGCTCCAGTTTTCTTTTTAATTATTTCAAATTGCTGAAATATTCAAAATATTCAGTTTTTAAGCTGTTATATTTTCAAAATATATTACTACAAAAAGTTGTGTTTCTGAAAATTTCCACTTTCTTAGCTAACAGTGCTTTTTGCAATCATATCATTGTATCAAGGGATCCCAATCGCCTCCAGGCGGGCAAGTGGCCCCAAGGTGGGCATGGAAATTTTATAGGGAGTCGATGAAGATCTGGACATTGACAGCCGAATTTGCAGTGGCAATTAATCAGCATAGTCAAGATTCCTATTGATTCCAGAAGTGCAGGTACGTATATGCTTTATTTCAGATTTTAAATGTCATACAAGAATAATATCCCAAAATAAAAGTTGTTACCAAACCAACATTGCCTTTTCCCTCTTCTAACCTAGTATAAGTAGATTTGAGTCAAGTCAGCAATTTACTATGGGAAGAAAGAAACAGGTTGAATATTTGTAATGGAAGTGATTTGAGAATTGAGCAATTTTATGCCAAATGCTAAAAGAATTACATGAATGCACAGATCACATTAATTATTCATACTTCTGTGTAATTAAAATTGAAGTTTTGTGCAGTTAAAATCCGTTATTTTGTTTCTGGCAACTTGTTTATATTTGTAAAATTAAAAATAAAGATTTAAAAAAAATTAATCCAATAAACCATTTTTTTAAAATTTTTGTTCAAAATTTTAGTTTGCTGTTATTGATTTGCAATTATTTGTATTTTGATTATGCTGCATTACAGAGAAAAATGTAAGGGGTTCGATGAAGAAAACGTTTTTCTAAAGTTCTTTTAAAAGGGGTTTATGTAAGAAAAAACTTGAGAACCCGTGCTTTACATAAGAAAAATTTTCCAAAATCTAGCTTCTCTATTTTTACCTTTACTAACTTGTATTATTCTTATTTTTAAATGTAATGTCATATATTACATATAATTTTCAAAAACCTTTTGGTATTTTCTGATTATTCATCCCCATTAAAAAGTCACAAATTGATTGCTGACTGGAGAGAGATATTTGTTTAGATATCCTTATTTCTAGTTCAAAAATGCTGCTTTCATAATTTCTTTTCTTTTTCCATATAAGACATGCAGTCTTTTTGGGTTTTTTCCACTCTTCTTTTCACGTACACAGCGATCTGCTTTCACTGAAGGAAGCAGCAGAGAATTCCAGAAACTTAGCATTTTGAACAACCATGGCATCAAAATCATAAAATGACACACATGAAAAAAAAAGGCACATGATGCCTTTAAACAAGTCTTATTGCACTGTATGTGTGTAGGAAGTTAAGTCTGAGATTTCGCCGATGAAAACTGCAATATGCTATTCACCGCTATACTGAAACACAGAAATTCCCATAGAAGGGATCATAATCTGCCGTCGTACTGGTGAAATGTCTGGAAAGCCATTTGGGGTTGCTATGGGCACAACTAAATTGCCACATAAATATATTTGGGTAATATTGGTAGGTTTATAATAGTAAAATAAACACTTTGGTGCTGGTATAATAATGTAATCCAGCTAATTTTCTTAATGTTTTGTATTTTTTTAATGCTTAATGTTTTATAATTCTTATAATTGTGTATTTTTTACTAAATATACCTTTAGATGTGTAGGCATATTAATATACATTATATATTAGATTTTTTTAAATACCGGTGGAATGTATGCTCTACCAGCAGCAACACATTTCAACATAAATATTTTTTGGCGGCATGATGCAATGCCTCATCAGTACATTTTTGTGCTTCTTTGCTGGGTTCGGGGATAGTCTTAATACCTCCTTTTTTAAAAAATAAAATCCTCAATATCTCAAAGTATTGATGTTCGGCCAGCCATATATTTGATATTTAGCCCTGGTATTTGACAAAAATTGTTTTTAATGCATCTTCCTTTTTTATTGTGTTTTTGTTTCTTCTATACTTTTTATTAGAAACTAAAAGTAAAACTAACATTTTACTACCAGTAATGATATGGTTGATACTGTTTAACACTGGCATTTCGACCCAGGTTTGAATCCATGCAAACGCACTGCCTGCATGTTTGGCTTCCTCCATGTGTAACATGAATGCAACCCAATGTACATACCCTAGTCAGATAGCAATCGAGTGGCTTGCTGCATCCAAATAAACCAATCAAAATGAATATTTAAGTTTTTATTAATTAAATTTAATATATTATGGATGCTTTATGTTATTTTTAGTATATATTGCAATGATAGTATATATTTGTTGTAACTTATATACTAAAACACAGAAACATCAGTCAGTATAACCTAGTAATACTAATAGTAACATCAGTCATGATACGAGGGTGAGAATTATGAAAGAAAAAATAAATATAAAATTAATAGTTTAGATAATGCATGATGTTATGTAGCTGTGTATTAACGCTTCTTTTTTTAGGTTCCCAATGATGTTGAAATAGAGCTACAAACAGTATCTAAAAGATGTTGTCTTCTTTCAATCACTGGTTGTGAAGGCCTGACCCTGTACTCCCCAAGACTACCTCGACATCCATGCAAGATCAGAATGTGTTGTGACTTATCTCAATTGGAACATTAGAACAAGCTTATGAAATTCATCCTGGCAAAAGAGTGCAGTCACCAAATGGTGCGTTATGAGGTACACCGTCGCTGAGCTTGATATAATGTGCTTGTCAGACCACTGTGCCCACAAATTACCACCCGTTGCATTTCCGATACAACCAACAGTGTGAAAAATCACTGACCTAATGTTGAGTACCATGCATTCTTTGCGTCTCTCTTCTAATGATTATGAACTGCAAGAACTGTTTAAGTATATGAGACAACCATTAAATTGTTAAATAAAAATTTCTAAATTTGGGTTTCATGACATTGTTAAATATCTTATTGAAATTTTTTCAAATGTATTAAAATGACTACTACGTACACTTGTGTTTTCTGAGATTTATTGGTTTAAATACTCCAGGATATGAAATTGCAAAATGCTTTTTGTCGATATTATAAGTAATGGTAAATATCCCCCCATGCATGCTTTACAAGTACATTTATCTTATTTATTTCATACAATTAAAGTTTTCAAGTTAGAAGAATGTTATTGATGTATGTCCTGTTTCTATATAAGCATAATAATGTATGCTAATTATTCAGAAGTACTTGTTATTAAATTCTGAAAAATAATGATTAAAATATTTATAAAATATACGTAATCATTCGACAGGTTTTATGAGTAGTTTCATTTTAAATTTCTTAAACAGAATATAAGTGATATAATTTATTAAATTATGCTTACATGTATGTCTGTGCAAAATTCAGCATAAAATATTTCTTAATGAATTACTTTTCTTACGTAGCAGTTGCAGAAAATTTGTCTATGTGGATTTAAATGTGTTCTTCATTAAAGCTTTGCCATCTTAAGTTATGTTTTTCCTCTGACTTATTTTACATGAAATGTTTACGTTTCTATATAACATGCTACCAAGAGATATGTTTAATCTGCAGAAAAATGGAATTTACTTTTGAATTTATTGAACAATATTAATAGCTTTGGAAAATTTTCTTTATTGTATAGGTACATAAGTATTATAATTTATCATGCTTCATAATATATTTTAACATATTGTAAATAAAAAATTACCATAAAGTAAAACTTGTTTTTGTGTGAGGAGGGGACATGGGAAACCTTACAGATTCTAGCAAACACTTCTGGTCTCCAAATTTTAAAGGTAAGTGTCATGGCATGTGAATGAAAATAAGAATTATGCATGGAATAATTTTTCTTTATATAGTATAATAGTAATTAGTTGAATAGCTGTTAATTACACATTACACACAATGTATAATATCAATTTTGTTATGAGAAAGCAATTTCTGTTGTAAATTTAAATACTAGAGACCTTGAATCTCAAAGCTAATGCAATTTAATTTACAAGTGAAGGCATATCAAACATGAATTTTTAAAATTCAGCTCTTGCAATGAGCAGTTACATTTTAACTTATTCCTATTGGTGTGTAAGGCATTTAATTTTGTAAAAATATATTTTTATATACATGCTAATATATTGCAAATGTGTATTTTAATGATATATATTTTATACTTTCATTCTCTCAAAACTGAATCAATCTTATGCAAGTAAATCTGCTGTTCTAGCCAAATTTTCAATAATTATTGCTATAGATATGCTGATTTGCATAAGAAATTTCTAAATATCTTAGCCACAGCAGTAATGAATTAAAAAAAGTACCAGGAGAAGGGTGCCATAGCAGTAATTGAATAAAAAAATACCAGAAAAATGGATAATATAAAATTTTATGACTGAACTCTCAAATAACTTCCTATAATTTACAGTTAACGGTAAACATAATTATAATTAAGGGTTTAAGGTATTCTCAATCCATATTGTAATATAGCCCATTTAACGCATTTCTAATTTATGGTTCAACATTCCCCATTCTTGCTTTAACATACTGCCAATTCTTGGTTAAACCTATTAACAAATAATGGTTCAACCTATTACCAAATAATGGTTCAACCTATTACCAAATAAAGGTTCAGCCAAAGCACCAAATAATGGTTCAGTGTTTTACCATCTTTTGGTTGCAACTTTTTCAGCACCATAGTTTAGTGAAACTTTGAACCAAATTTTTAACAGTGCAGTTACTTCGGATAATAGAGGTTCTGTTGTTGTTATTAATTTAATTCTGCGAAACGCTGCTAAAAATACTTTAAAACGTGATGCTGAAAACGAATCTCAGGCGACACAAGCTTAAGAAAAGAGAACGAGAAGGAGGAGAGAAAGAAAATTCCGTTATTACCTGGGTAAAGCGCGAAAACTTTTATTTTGTAAATTTTCCCATTCTTCAACGATCTGCAGATTAACTATAAAATATGCACATTAATGTATTTCGAAATGTAACGGAAATATTTATACTAAACCACGAAACAAAATGAAATTCCTCGAAACATTTCTTTCTAATTAAAAACTGTCTCTGCTGCTTTTAGAATGATATAAATCAATTACTAGTTGCAGCTCCTCAGTGTCTTTAAATTCTAACATGCAGCTCTTACAAATATGAAGTCTGCTCTGCTCTGGTTATACCTGTACTATGTCTCTGCTAGTAAACACCGAAAACATCAAAAAATTGCTGTTATACGATACAAAATATATAAAACGTTTGTTTTCACGTACTCAAGCATTATTAAGCAGAATCTCTTCTCCGTTTGAACATAAAACCACACGACTTACCTAATAAAGAGAAAAGTATTTCGGTACCTTATTTCATCTGTAATCGATATTCAAAAACTATACATTGATCTTGTTAGTTGCATCTCATTCTTTGTGGACGGTGGTCCAAAATGGCGATTGATGAGAACAGTGAAGTTTGGATCGTGCTTGTGCAAGGCGTTGTCTTCGCATTCTCTGGGGACCTCTGGATTCGTTGCTGATATGTCCCTCAGGGTCCTGTACAATATGATGGATGGGTGGGTCCTCTTTCACATCAGGTGGTGGAAGGGGGCTCCACCCTCCTCCTTGATGCTACACGAGAGATATTTCGTAATTTTTTATTTATTTACTTCTCTTTTTTCAGTCTGCTTCGCTCGATGCCAGGACGGCACGCACCGGAGAACCCACTCTAGGGATTCTGTACGATAATTTCATGGTGTCCGTTCTAAGCCCTGGAGAATCGTCAATCCCTGAGGTATTTCCATCCTACCTGAAACTCCGCTTTTTATATCGATTTTTAAGGGTCCCCACGGAAAGTCAATGTATCTATGGCAGGAAGATAGCGGACTAAAAGATGTTTTTCATATAAATTCGTCGTCCTGAAACGCTTCGCTAGGTCGTTTGTTCCACCATTACGAGGGTAGTTTGTCCCCTACGCTGACCTTTCGTTGCTGAAGCCTAGAAAATGATGTTTATCGTCAACCTATCGTAAACAGGCGAGGAGAGACTTTCTGGACTTGACATTTCTCTAAATCGTTCTTATCATCGTTTCGCTGGAAGCAGGTTTTGCTCTTTGCAAAATGCCAGGTTTATTTTTTTAACATGTATAGCTTCAGTTATCATTTCAAACATGAATTCCGAGGTAAAAGATTATTTTTTATATGTGAGTTGTATTTATGCTTGTTATCATCGGTACGTGATGCTCAAATTAAGTACGATACTTGAGGAAGCATACAGGAAGAAATTTACTATGCAGGATGCAAAAAGCGCATATTTGGAGCAGGTTTACTGTATCATTATCGAAAAATTACTGAATTTACACCTTTAGCTTAACGCTATGTCAATCAGATTACGAACATTTCTGTTCCTAATATACTTTTTTTTGTTCATAGCGCCTTATTTACAGAATCGTGATCATATGAGTATAAAAAATTCGATTTTAGGTACCCTAAGCAATAGAATGCATGCAAAAAATAAAACATTTTGAAGATATTCTCGTTAGAAATTACCAAAAATTACGAGTGAATGTAGAATAGTAATAATAATAATAACAAGTGTTTTATAAAGATTAAATTTTACACGCAGGGTAACAAAAATAATTTTATGTGCAAATAAAAGCAGTTGTAAACCAAAATTACCGTTGTAAATCAGTACCGACAAGGAATTGCAAATTTACCGGCATTTTACAAGTATTGAAAATTTGGCAAAATTATCAATTAACGTATAATTATCGAAAATTTACTGTACTTCTTCTATCAAAAAAAAATATTTAAAATAAAACAAGAAAAAAAAGTATCAAAAGATTCATATTTTAATGGTCATCCAAAGGGCTTTTGTATAGTTTAATCTGATTATCAAAGAGATTATCAATAGAAGAATTTCAGGTGCAACAGCGGAACATTTTATAGGATACTAGACGAATATGCATTTATGGGAACGTTATATATGCTAAGTACATTTGAAAAGTGAAAAAATATATAACGTAACATTCTATAAAAATATTTAATGTTTTTTTAATTAGACATGTTATGAATTAAATGCTTTTTTTTAATCAATCACATTAAAAAGTAAAAAAATCTTAAATATGCATTTATTACTTTCAGATAGGGTAGTTTGTTACTCAATAATAGACAGACTAAATTTAAAAGATAAATGTTTTAAAGTTTACCGAATGGCAATTGACTCGAATGAAAAGTGAAACAAAGCATTTTCAGTGGACAAGATTTAAAATGAATAAATGTAGACTAGTGTTTGGAGACTAATAACTCTCATGAGCTGATAATACAGAAATAGACATTTTATTCGAAACTTATCAGGCATTATGAAATCTGTCCAAATAAATAACCGTATGAACACAACATGTAAAATAATGTAGGACACATGTAAAAAAGAACTGGAAATAACATAATATATTAACACATTTGTTATATATGCATATATAAGTCTTTATTACGAAAACAAAGAAAAATTTTCATTTACACGTATAATCAAATATTTTTATTCATATCTTTTTAAAAACTAGGTTCACAAAAAGTATAATTTGTCCAAACTGTCTCTTCAATTACTAAATTTTTTTTGGTTTGGTAGTCACTAGGAAATCAATAAATGCATTACAGTCGTTTACAAAGAATAAACAACAAAAACAAAATGTTACAAATTTAAAAGGGGAATTAAGGCATACAATTTACATATGAAGTAGCGCTAGCATCTCCGAATGCAAATAGGCAACCAAAATTAGCATAAACCTCAATTTCGCAGTCACACCACAACGTCTTAGAAAGGGGCACGCTGGACCTATACATCAGTTCACAAACAGTGATATCTCCGTGTAATCCAAGGTAGCCAAAGTTGAAAGCATGACCCGAAGGCACCATTTGCACGATGAAATGCGTTGGAGAGCTGTCGAGATGTTGCAAGCTGTTGCGAGACAATCCGCTCTTGCGAAAAAGCCGAATGTGCATTGTAACGTCATCAGTGAGCTCTGAAATCGCTACCAAAGGGATCAAAACCCCTGTAGAAAACGTCGGTCTCCACACTGGAAGATTACCACAACGGCAGACGGTCGCTTCTTGTTGCTATGTGCAAGACGCCGTTTATCACTAATAACACGACAGCTGCCCTCACATCTCTCATACGCTAAACTGTGTCTCATCGACTGCATGAAGGTGGACTGGACGATCTGTGGTTTTTGTTTCTTTGTGCCCATTACATATCAGAGCGATGTCGAATAGGGTCAGTGAACATCGCAGTTGGACACCAGAGCAGTGGGGCCACGTACTGTTTATGGTTGAGTCTCGGTTTAAAATCAGAACAATTCTCGAAAGGCAATGATATGGCGAGAGCTAATGACGGGCTATCGGATACCAAACACTGTCGAAAGAGACCATTACAGAGGAGAAGGCTTACTTGTATGGGCTGCGATAGCAATGAATGGACACACTGACCTCTCCGTAACTCCTAGCGGTTCCGTCACAGCCGTCCGATATCGCGACGAAATTCTACACCCTCTCTCGTGCGTCCTTTTATCGCTGCAATGGGTACTGAAGCATGACTATAACGCTTGCCCGCAAAGAACTGGTGTGGTGTGGAGTTAACTGGAGAATGAAACTATTCCACATCTGCCGTGGCCTGCTATATCACGGAATCTGAAGCCCATACACTATGTGTGGGACATATTGAGACAACGTATAGCAGGTAGCAGAGTGCCGCCGAGCACCATCCACGAACTCTAACATGCATTACTACAGAAATGGGACCTACTGCCACAACCCCAAGCCGTCGAAGTCACTACTGCCATCTTGTCTTGCCGTTGTCTAGCATACATTTCAAATAGAGAGTATCATAACCGTTGTTAGCCTGATGTTTCTCTTGCATATTCTTCCCACTCATTTGGTCTTTCACTATTTGATGGACATGTATTTTTTTGTACGTTTTTGCTTTATTGTTTGGTAGGTAGTCTATCAATGTGACATCAACTTCTTGGATCAATTTCATGCATTTTCATTAAATGAATTTTGTTTTATTATAACATGTAAATCAATAGAATATTACAATATATCTTCCTTTCTTTTTTTTTTTTTTTTTTTTTT
>KK114152.1:341100-404906 GCA_000611955.2 Stegodyphus mimosarum | reverse complement strand
TAAACCCTTGCGATCTATATCCACTTGCAACGTCAGCATCCAAACACATTTTATCTTTGTAACAGTTAAAACAATTGAGAATGTAGTCTATCTCTAATTTTTTACATGTCTGAATGTGATTCATAATCATACATTCTGGCTACGAAATAGAGTTTTCGACATTTCTGTTTTTATGGACCTAATAATCAGCATTAGAAATGCTGCTGTCAAGAGAATATTTTCTCTTTTAACCTCAGCGAAATCAAAAAAAAAAATCTATGCATCACAGTCTTTTTAATGTTAATACGAGAATTCATTTGATTGACTACAACAACAGAATGCCTTCTGAATTAAGAGTAGGAAATTATATGTCTATAAACTGTATTAAGTATAGGAATATTTTGACCCAAGCTATCCCGACATGCGCGAATGCGAAGTTACGCAATCCGTTATCATGAATATGAGCATATGTCATACATTATAGGGCACATGATATAGTCATCAATATACAGAGGCTGTCCGCACATTTTTTAGACGATTTTGGTAGGCGCTAATAAAAAATCGTTTGCTATAAAAGAAGTAATTGCAATTGTACTATGTTTTTAAAAGTCAAAATTATCGTCTGTGGCTTGAAAGTTTTGTTTTTATTCAAAATGGCGAATTTAAAAAAGCAGTGGTTCGAAAGCTACATTTACGTTCTTTCCGAAGAGAAATATGCATACTCCGTTATCCAAAAACGATGCGAGAGTCATGGTTTTGTAATATCTAAAACGTCGATAGGTAATATCATCAACAAGTAAGGAAAAAACGTCAAATTGGAGCCTCAAGTGGGACAAAAATTCCAAATAAGTATCCAAGGTAAAAACGGACATCTTCGACTGTTGCAAAGGTACGTTGTTTAATGTTAAAAGAAAATCCCCCTAGTCAAAGGACAGTTACAAAATCATTAAAATGCTCGGTGTCCACTGTAAACAAAATGATAAACGTTGATTTAAATCTTAAGAAAGCGAAAAAACGCAACGTGCATCGTCTTCTTCCAAAGCATATCGCTCGACGCAGGACACGCTGCAGAATTCTATATGAGAAACACTTATCCAAAGAAAAATGGAAAACAATTGTCACAATAGATGAAGCATGGGTGTATTGAAATGATTGTAACGAAAAAAGAGCCATTTATTATCATAAAAGGGGAGAAAAAAATTTAAGTACGTGGTTCAAAGAATCGAAAGAAGTTTTTCTAAGGGATTCATGATTGTTGCTGGTTTTTCTTCTATTGGCAAGTTAAAAATAAAGAGAGTGAAAAAATGTCAAGATTAACTTCAAATACTATCAGGAACATATTTTATCGCCAATTGCTCTGAATGAAATACCATCGCTTTACCCACAGTGCCATCCGTCTGTGAGACTCCATCAGGACAAAGCTAGCAGTTACACATCAAAATCCACTGTAAATTTCCTAAAAGAAATGGAACAAAAAACTGGTATCGAGGCCATACCCTTCACTGATATCCCTACTAAATCTCCCGATGTGTCACCTATGGATTTTTGTGCTTTCGGACTTTTAAAAACTGCATTATCCAAACGTTGTCCCAAAACCCTAACAGGACTCTGGAAAGGTGTTCGGGAGGAATGGGATAGAATACCTCTTCTGACACTTCAAAAGGCATTATTATTCTGGAAATTGCGGTGTCGAAAGATAATTCAGAATAAGGGATGTGAAATAGAACATTTAAAACACAAGAATTTTATGTAATTTAGTTTTGTGAATACAATATACATCGTCTAAAAAATGTGCGAACAGCCTCTGTATTAATTTTTAATCAGCATAATTGATGGATATACTATGCTTCCTATCTTGTGTGACATATGCTGCTCATTATAAACATTTGACGTTCTATTATGGCACTTTCGAAATTTAATATTGAATTTTAATTCATTTTAATTTAAAAAAAGGTTAAAAAAGGCAAAAAAAAAAGATTAAAATAATTATAAAAACAGAGTAATTTTTATCCGTTACTTATCTATATAAAACTGGATTACACTAATATATTTTAACTTCATATTTATTTAAAATGTTTTCGCTTACATTTTGAAATTTAATTATTTCACCCCAATCTATTACATCTTTCAGTTTTCTTATAATTTCTGATATATAGAAACTAATTTAATATTTAATTTTTTAAAATTTTATAAAATGAAATTACTATTTAAAGACTGATCACTGAATCACTGAAGAAAGATTCAGATAATTTATTATATCTAGAAAACAAATCCCAATGGACAGCATTTTTAAAGTTTCTAATTAAATCTTTGCTTAAAACACTGTTTTTAGAAACCTCACCATAAGTGATATCCCATTATTTAAAAAAATATATCTAGAAGGTAAACGTTCTACAGCCAAAAAGGCTTTCCAATCTAACACTTCAGATTTTAAACATGGGTCAATAATAAGATAAGATTTCTTTCTTTACTCGAATTTCTACTTTAAACTCATTACCTATATGAATATGTTTAAATAATTATCTGTCTTTATCAAATCATAATCCTAAATATCAGTTCTAATTCAAGCTTCAACCAAGTCTGAGGAAAAAATTTGTAAAAAAAAATTGTGATTCTAACGTAATCTTCTTAATTCTATATTAAAATTTAATAGCAAATTTCGAGAATATCTTAACAGGGGGGAACATATAATAAACAGCGTATGTTACACATGTACGATATATGTGCTCCTCATTTTCCCTTCCGCCAGTTTCTTGCAAAGTTCAGTATTTGAAATAAGTAAAAATCGTTAGAGAATCTTTGAATGAGATTTTTAAAGAAATCTTACATAGCGCTTGGAAGAAAAACGTGCCGATTTTTTTTCAAAAGCAAGACAAATGCAACTCCAGAAACTAATCAAATCACTTATGTAAGAAATTGTCAATCTTGCTAGGAAACTGAATTTGATAGTGGTGGCGTCAGGGAGCCATTGGGCTCACATACCAAAAGACTAACAATCGATAAGCTTATAAAGATGCGTGAGCTAATCGCTATTGAAGAAACCGACACCTCAGACTCGCCAAACTGTATGTGAGAATTAAAAGCTTGGCAGGTGACAGGTGACGGAGAATGGAGACGCCTGGCAGCTACCAAACGTTATTGAAAGCTTGGCAGAAAGTCTGGTCTTAATATCGAAAAAGGGTTAGATATCCTGAGAACATAGACTGCAATAAAGAATGAATTCTAGCTACAAGGCAATGCATAAGATAATTATTAGCTTACTATGAAAACGTTTATTAGCGATAATTATTAACTAAATAAAACAACAATGAATCCCTAGAAAATTTTCTTAAATATTATGACACCCTGGAGTACATTTTTTTATGTTATTTTTGTGTAAATTAATTTGTGTTTAATGTAAATTATGTAATTTTTGACACTTGCCTAATTGCTACTTTTGTACATTTGTAAATTAGCTTTACCAATATTATTTAAAGGTTCTCTGTAGTCTTTGTTTTTAAGTCTTTTGGCAGGCGCATTGGGAGAAGAAACGATAAGAATTGAGACCTACGGTATTATGTAGATTTTTATCTTTTATTATCTGTTAAAAATTTTTTTTAGTTTTTATCAATTATTGTCGTTTGACGAAACGCGTAATGGAGTTTACCTATGTACGAGCAATAGTGCTTTTCCCCTGACGAGTCCACTAAAGCTCGACGAAGGCTAAATTTCCATTTACTGCCATTTTTTTTCTGGTATTTTAATTTTCATT
The DNA here is from genome assembly GCA_000611955.2 of Stegodyphus mimosarum. Lineage (NCBI taxonomy): Eukaryota > Metazoa > Arthropoda > Arachnida > Araneae > Eresidae > Stegodyphus > Stegodyphus mimosarum. The sequence goes on along the minus strand of KK114152.1, from coordinate 401,176 downwards.
ATGTTTGTGCTTTAATGCTTTTTTACGTGTAGCAATTTTTTAAAGTTGATTTTCTTAAATACCAGCATTTGTTTTCTTTTTTTTTTTTTGCGACTGTCTTTTGAGTAATTAATTTGTTAAAATGTTATACCTTAGTTATGAGTATCAAATTTACTTTTAGACGATTGCCTTTAGAATTTTTCTCTTTTTTCTAGGAGCCAGTCTATCATTTACTTTTAGGCGATTGCTATTAGAACTTTACTTCCTTTATTTGGCTTTGATCTTAATTTTGCAGCTCAATGCGCAAAAGTTTTGACTAATAGGTCTCTTGTTCATCTACTACTTTCTTTTAACTATATTTTAATGTTATGTTGCACTGATATTTACCAAAATTATATTTTATATTTAATTCATAGTTTTTCCCTAAACAAGTTTTTTTATCCTTTGTTCTATTTAATTAGTTAGAGCCCAACGTAAACGGACACCTACCGTGTACCAACGCTTTTTGTTAGTCCCACCTAAAGCGTAATTTTAAAGTAGTATTTTAACTTCAGACCTAAAGGAAACATTGAAGAAAGAATTACTCAGACTGCCCAAATACTAAAGATTCAGTTATTTTCTCCCATTTTAATAAAATTCACTCTTCAGTCTTTAAAGATACCATTTCAGAATTTATTTCTTAGAGAAATTTAAATATTCGCCATTAGGAAAATTTAATATACACAGACTACGTTAAGAGAGAGTCCAAAATTCAAAAATCTTATATGGGGGGGTTTATTTTTAGTTCCGTATGTTGAAGAATATTAAGACAGCTCAAAGTTATTTTTTGTTTCTAGTTTAGTGCTTAAATGGATTTAAAATCTTGCAACTTAAAACGTTTTCTAGCCCTACCAGTGGTGATGAGTTTTGCCATATTAAAATAACCTAACGTAACCGAAACAGTTTCATAAACACTTTATTTTATCCATTTTAGGCTATAAAACATGGAGAATAAATAAAACAAATTACCTCTACACAAAGTAAAATTATTACTTTTTCAAGGTGCTGTTTTTCAGGATCATCTGATCATCCAATGGCGTAAAATTATATTCATTCTCTTCTAATTTATGTTTGATCTAGAAGTCTGATTTTGTCATTTCTTCGTATTATGAAGTTGCTAACAACGGAAGATTGGAATTCTTTACTTAAAAACCATAACTGATAGAAATCGGACGATGAATAAAAAATCAAATGATTTTTGAAACCCGCTAAACTTTGACAAATTGCGTTAGAAATCCAGCGAAACCTTTATTTGAAAGTTTTTTTTTATTTATGTACAGCTAGCTGAAAGATTAAAGTCCATGAATGAATAGTTTCTTCATTAAATTAGAATATGGGAGAAAAGTTCAGCATTAAACAAAAAAAGCATTCTCTATCGAATTTTAAAAACGCTGATGTAGAATACTGCAATTCCAACCAAAACAAATGTGTCCAAAATTTTTTAGAAATCTGGCTTTAATGAAGGTGTCGAACGTTAAACTAAAATTTTGATCCAAAAAATATATAAAGCTTATATATTTTTTGGATCAAAATTTTAGTTTAACGTTCGACACCTTCATTAAACAACGAAAAAAATGTGTGAAACTTTTATCAAAAAATCGCAAGGATAGTAACATTAAAAAGTCCCAAGGTTACATTTGCTGCCTTTGTAGGAATAAAATACGTTTCTTGATATGTAAGTTTATGTTATCTATTTTCAAAATAAATGATCAAGTCTGCTATAGGATACAGCAATATCTTCTTAACTGATGCAAAACACTGAAGATCTCATATTATTACTAAGCTAACCTATTAGAAACTGAATAGTTTTGTAATAAACATGTATAAATTAGCAAAAAAGAAATGCAGTAAACGGAGCACCGTTTATAAGTTTCTCATTAATACTGTTGCGTGCTTATGGGTTCGTAATGGATTGAATTCACAAGTCGATAAAAAGTTAATAAAATTTATTCTTATCCCAAGAAATAAAACCAAATGCTGAAATTTCCTCTGAGATATTCGTACAATACCGCAGTACTTCACAGTAGTTATATTTTAAACTACTAAAACGTTGAATAGAACTCAATTCAAAACACAGACAAAGCTAATCCTATCTCACAGCGAATTTGCTACGATCAGTAACAGCACTAAGTAAACAATTGTATTGAGATGTTTTCCTCCTTTTATAAATTTTTTAATCATGCACGAGTACATTCTGATACTTTCTCGAGGTTTATGGAAAGCGAAAGAGTAAAATTACGAAATATCTATTTATTAAATGCGAGTGCTCCTGTAGTTTTACTTTTTCGGAGTAGCTTTCTCTTAGAACTCGTCACGCGCTGCATTACACGCGGAAATAAAATTATTATGCTACTAAAAATAGCAAATTAAATACAAAATCCGTAACAATACATTTACATTTGTAAATCTACGTTTCCGTAACAGTGTAATAGTAACTAAAATATCCTGCATACCTTATTAGACTGCTAAGCGGGTTCTCTCTTCGTCTGTGTAAATGCGGAAAAGGTCTTGTGAATGCTTTAAATAAACCTTTCTTTAAATTGGAATTTAGTCGAAAGCATAACTCGTGCAGAGAAGCTCCACCAATTTCGGGTATTGAAATAGCAGAAAATTTGGGTTAATAGTCTCAAATGGATTCGTGGCCTAAGATTACTCGAATTGTCTTAACGAAGCATTGGCTCAAAACTTGAAAGAAAGCGATTTAACTTTGGCTAGCAAAGTGGCTAATGCCGGAGAACTAACTTGCACAACCAGAAAAGAACAAATAAAGTTGTAAGAGTCATTGCCTGAAGCTCTATATCTAAAATTTTCTAAACCCTGGCCTTGAATACTCTTAATTCATTTGCACCGTTGTTGTTGTTGTGACTTATCTCCCAACAACAACAATGATGCTTGTCTAACATTAACATGAGAACAACCCCAAGGAATTCTTCGTGGCAAGGAGTGCAAGACTGCGCCTGTCGTTGCAAGAGCCTTGAACACCATACAGGTGACAGTACGACATTGTTCAGTTCCGTTCCCAATTTTGATGGAGAAAACCCGGAGGAAGGACGAGTTCGAGGATCTCCCACCCTTCTGCCTCTACCACTAACCTCTGGAGAAGACTTTTGGCTCGCCGCATGTTTAAAATGCCTCCATGCCACACGTACACTATGCATTTACAAACAGCCATGCATTCTCCGGAATTCGGACACGATCCCTTCGGTACGGCAGTCAACGTCGCTAACCGCTATCCCGGTTGGGCAGTATTTGCATCGTCATAAGGGATAACGGAAAGGAGAAGTTATAGTAAAGATCCAAATCATAAAAATGAGTTATTTAACATAAAACGCTTTATACATTTATGCACCGACTTCTCTCTATTCATGTTAACAGGAGAATATTGTATTTATACAAAGCACAACTTATGTTAAGCGTTTATCCCCTCCCTCGAATGTTTTTATCGGTATTCTTTTCGCAGCTCAAGTACTTTTTTCTAAAGACCTTTACTTCATTCCACAACATTTGAAAGGCGTACTCTGAAACACAAAGGAAAGGAAAAAAAAACATGGGATATCTCAAACTGGAGACAGGTCCAAATATCTGACTGATGAATAGAAAGAATATTGCTCAGATCTGTGAAACAGATAATGGAGTTTGCTGATCAGACAGATCTGCTGAGAGACACTTCATTCCAGTGTCATTTGGTCAAGCACATATTAACTAAGCTGATGTTTTCTCTTTGCGTTCTTAGTGTTTGCTTTAAGGATCGAAATCATAAGCCACCTTCCAAATTCTTTCTTTAAGGAAAATTAAAATATATATCTTTGTTAAACTCTTTTGAAAAAAATACATCATTTATTCAAGATGAGTGTCTGAAATAATAGACCGTACTCAATTTATATGAAGTGTTATGTTGTGTGATTTTTACTTTAAAAATGAACGTTTTATTTTCTTAAAATATAATATTTTAAACGATATTATGTTTAAACGTACCGTTTATAATATTATTTAAATGATAATGAAATATTTTAATTTTTTAGATATAATATTTCAAGATTTAAAAAGCAAAATGATAAAATTAAATTTTGTATTATATTTTTAATTTAGTAGCGCCATTAAACTTCAACATTTAAAATATGCGTAATATATTCTTAGAATTAAACTTCATTTATAAGTCTCTCACAGTTCTATATTTATTTCGAGAGCCACTTGAAATTCACATAAACGGTGCTTTATTGGATACATAATTAATCAACACTTGATCGACCACCTTAAATTTTCTCTATTTCTTGATTTCACGTTTTGTATCCTGTTTTTCAACTAAATACCAAGATTTCCCAAGATATTTATTGACCAAAGAAAAGCATAGCTTCCGCAGTTCAAGATTTATAATATATATATATATATATATCCTAAACCGAACTTTTTTCAGGAATCTTAATATTACTGATTCCTACATATATCGCTATAATTCTCAAATATGTAACAATTTTTCTTATTTAGTTTCCTGAAAAGAATTCCTATACCGAATTGAATACTTCAGAATCTTGATTTTTCAAAGGATTTATTCAAAAAAAATTAAGCATAGCTTCACACATTTAAATTCCTATTATTAAGGACGATTCCTTGCGTGTTATAAATATAAAAATCACATTTCTACACAACTCGCTTCAGGTAACTAAGAATTTCAAATGCTATCTATAATCAATCTATAATTCTCAAATATTAAGAAACTGTCCCATTTATTCCTGAAAAAGAGTTCCATTACTGGATATAAAACACTTCAGAATCTTGATTTTCCAACTGATTTATTCAGAATTTTATTGTGGACCACAGTTTGGACTCATGTTGTTCAAAGGCCAATACTAAGAGTCTTGTAAGGTTAAATATGCATCTATATTGAATTCTTTTGAGGAATTCGAGGGTTAACAATTCATATACACATACACATTCTTAACTTTCAGACATGTAAGCATTTTTCATATTTAGATGCATGAAACGAGTAACAGTGCTGCGAATTAAAAATTTTGGCATTTTGATTTTCAAATAGATTTGTTGAAAATATGATTGTAGTCTCATAGTTTAAACTCCCTCTGTCAAAGGCGAACCTTATGTCTGTAAATATAAAAATACTCATTTATACATAACTCTTTTCAGGAACCTGAGTATTAAAACTTCTTTTTAAAGGTTCTAAGTAAACTACTAAACGTTTTTTTAGACTAAACTAACACGGCACGTTTTAGTAAGAACTGATAGTGAGAACGCAATAACAGCGACGTAAATCTAAGATATTTGGCATGATTTCAAAACTGAAAATGGGAAAATATTAATATGTATTTTTTTGTAAAAGAACAATTATAAATCCCTTGTTTAACATCCATGTCTTCCACCGATAAAAGGAACGCAACAACGAAAACGTGAACCTAAATTAGTGCAAGGTTTTAATATAAACGTCCGAAGAATGGATCCTATGGAATAGTTTTGGGATGTCTTTTGTAAACAGTGACCTTCCTTGTTTGGAAGGTCAAGTAGGATTAATGTCGTCCACATCGAATTAAATCTGTAGATTTGTATGAACAAATAAATGGGCACTGACAGAGTACTTTAATGAATCCACCTAATGTTATTTCATGGGTCCAGTTATTAATTAATAATAATAATTGAAATGAATCTGCGTGTATTGCTTTTAAATCGCGAAGTTTGTTAATAATAGAATTAATTTGAATGAAAAATTAAGTACCTTACGTTTTGCTGAATGCCAAAACATTGTCACGTGGAAGATAAAAATTTTTTATCACGGGCAGCGGTAACGCATTTTTTTAAAATCACTTGAGTTTGTTTAGTAAATTCGAAAGATAAATATATTGCTTACTAAGCAAAATATTTCTTTTCCTATTATCGAGTTTTTGTTTGAATTTGAAATATAAATAGTGCTCTGCAGAGTGGCAACACAAAGCTTACCTATGATGCATTGCCCTTACCGCTTTATATTAAAGATATATAATCCTCAGATATGCAATAATTTCTCCCATTTAGATCCCGGAAAAAGTTCCGTTATTGAAAAATTAAAAGTAAAAATTTCGGAACCTGATTTTTTTCATTAGATCGATTGGAAAACTTAGTGCAACATCATAGTTCAAACTCATGCTTTTCAAGAACGAGCTTGACGGTATTAGAAACACATAAATATGCATTGCTAAGGAACTATTTTCAGGAATCTGTACGTTCCAAATTCTTATGTGCGGTGAAAATTTTCGGATACATAAGAATGTTCATATTTAGATTAAACGACTTCTGGTACTGAAAATTAAAAATTTCAGTACCTTGTTTATGATTCGTTGTGCTCTTTTTATTCGGCATTCATTAGGTGTTATTATGTAATGCTATGTTCTAGAAGCTTTAAATTCCAGAGTGTTCCAGTTCAATTCTTATTCGAAGGTTTTAAATGTTACAATTCTGAGAATTATGAATAGCACGGGAAAAAAAAATTCTGAACTTACCTCTTTTTGTAGAGCAGCTTCTGTTCTTCTGTACCAGCACCGATGTCCAACGCCTATGGTATTAACAGAGGAGGTGAACAATAAAATTCGGTGGCTGAAACCTCAAGTAGTTCTTTTCTCATAAATAATTGCCCCGTAATAGCCACGATATCGTGAATTGTAAGAGAAAGCAATGGGTGGTTACTGGGCCCATAATGATTGGCTATTGATGCTCCATCCGTGGTCTTTTAGACGCTTGATCAATGTTGCCAGATCACGAGAATGAATTTAACACTAGAAAGAAAAGAATATTGTTTCTGATACCGAACATGTTGCAGGAATAGCATTAATGCAGCCCGCGGGCAGGTAAGTCGCTTGACTCGATACGGAATTTTCTTTTCCTGTCTCGCACGATCGAAACGTGATTCAGAACATGGTAGGAAATGAGGCATGTAAATGAAGTTCGGGTATGGAAATTGAAGCTCTTGGAATGCTTTCTAAACATAATGCATCTGCTACATATTACATGCATGAGAGCAGTTTGCAATACAAGTAGCCTTCACATATTCCGTTCCATTACGTTCCATAAAATTACCGAGTTATGCTATTTCCACTTATGCGAAACACATGATTCAGTTCTAAAACTTATAAAAATTACACAATTTTTTTTAAATCAGAAATATTGTTACTAAAATTACCAATGATTGTTCAAAAGTGTTACATATTTTAAACTATTTATATCATTCTAAATCACTAAGGACCGTTAAATTAAACGATTTTCTTTCTGGCAAAACAGGGGGATTAGTGGTTTAAAGATAATTGACATTGAGGTCCTGTCAGGATCAGTGCTAAAGACTTAATCGCCCAGTGCAATCTCTGGGCTCCTATAGTCTGCACTGCCATCCTAGATACAAAAAAAAATTTGAAGCTCCTAAATTCCCCTGGTCGGTGCTGGCGCATCGGTTCTAACGCTGGCCGGGAGTTCCGTCCCTTTCTGCAAAGATAGAGCAAAAGGAAAAAAAACTCAAATTGGGACAGAAATTTCAAAAACGTTAATATAGATGTTAGAGATTTTCTAAAGAAATACTTCGGAATTCTTGTTATATGAATCTATTTCTATATGTAGTAAATTCATGTAAATAATCTGTGTGAATCCATGCAAATAGTTATGCAATTTTATAAAAAACTATTTTTGTATGAAAAGAACTTGATTGGTCTTGTAGGAAAAAAACAGCAATTTACTTAGCTAGAATATTTGAAAATGACGCATCATACGAGAGTTATGTATCTAAGGAAAAGAATGCCTTCGTAAAGGATTTGCTAAGGAAAACTGACTTATATTTCTCTCGCACACGGGGAAAGCCACAAAAAACAACCACCTGGATTGAAACCGGTCGAATTTCCAGCATTCAGTGTCTTGAAACTTCGATCATTGATAGAGCATAATTCCCTTATTAATACAGTTCTATTAAAAATAGATAAGAAATCTTACCTCGACAAAGATTTTGAATAAACTGTATTAACTTAGACAGCGCTCTGATACAAAAAACAAAAATTCAAACCATAGTTGCATTTCTATTTAATTTTAATTTTCTATTGGCATATTTCTATGACATTCTAATGCTTCTCAGCTGAATACAGATCTCTTCGATATTTTTTACCTGAAGATGGGCCGAAGTTTAATACTTTTCCAAATTCGACTCCTGAAAGTTTCTATAATCTTTCCAATCTTGAATCCTTTATATAAGAATAACAACAAGCAAAAAATACTTTTACTTAATATTAAATGCTTTAAGTCCAAACAGTTTAAAATCTGATAAAAAAAATAAGAATGCAGTTTTTTAAATTATATTTGTATTTGTTATAAAGGTTTAACTTAAATTTTTTAAATAAAGGATATAATTAAAACTCTTGAATAACTTTTATTCAAGAGTTTCATTTTTTTATTGTGAATTGACAAGAAAAAGTTTGGATATTGCTCGGAGAACAGACTTGGTTGCGCCAACTTGGCTTCTTTAAGGGTATGGGCGACATTTCATCATGCCAATGGAAGTAAATACTATAGATAATCAAATACTACAGAATAAATACTACAATAATAAATACTACAGTAATAAATACTACAGTAATAAATACTAATAATAAATACTACAGATAATCCCTTAGCAAGGGAAAAGTATTACGGCTGTCTCCCTAGAGGAAGTACGGCATCGAATAACAACCATTGCCTGCCATACCACAATAAGCTGTTTCTCCCTTTTTGGCGTCAAGGCTGTTCTCCGAACAATATCCAAAAGTTTGAATAACTATCAGACTTTTTTAATTTTTCCTTAAAATCAAAGTAAATATAGAGAAATGGATCAAAGTGGTGTTTAGCTGGTGAGTTATCTCTAGAACTGATGGACAGATCTTAATGAAATTTAGTATGGGCATATATTGATATATACAAAAAATATGTCACATAACAGCTATGGTATACAGGAGCTGCTGTGCAAGCATCTCGGCAGCTTTCACACATTACGAACTGAAGCAAACTGGAGAAAAAGAAACCAAGAATGAAGGCAGAGTTGTAAAACCTGCTGTGGATTTTTAAATAACTTGGTCAATATAGTAACAGTAATGTGTTACTTACGTTTTGTGAGGTGAATTATCATCGCTAGAATATCTAACCAGCAACAAAACATACACAGTACTACAGCACTTCAAGATTATCTGCTTCACTACTTGTGAGGGATTAAATTAAAATATACAGACATAAAATCCCCAGCCAACCTATACCTGGTTTCAACAAAGCTACTTTTTTACTATTGCTATCAGTTCAGTAATTTTAATCTAACTTATGCTGACACTATAAGCTTTGCCTAGACCGGAAACGTACACTTCTCAAAACAGGATATAACTTCAGTCTACCAAACTCACAAACAACACCACCATTAACGTCTCCAGTAGACATTGTTTCATTCGATAAAACAGTGGACTTCAGGCTAAACTCTCACTCTCTTATTCGTATAAATCTCCAACTTTTCAGTTAAGCTGCTTATCCCTCAAATCTGTATAAATATGAAATTAGGGAACCTTGTGGCGTAAAGAGGTAGAAAAGAAAGAAGTAAATTAATTAGCATCTCGTTAGTGAAACTTAAACATAAATGCCACAGAATCACTATAGGATAGAAGCAGAAATGAAAACTGCTTGATCGCATTTACATTTAATCTCCTTCTATCATTTGAATTTTGCTCTAAATAGTAATAAAATGTGTTATTTTGTTTTAAATGAAGAATTACGCCTGCATTAATGCCTTCTGTTGTTGAAATATTTATTAACTATGAAGAAGAAAATAAGTAAGCTTTACTTTTACTGTTATCTTATCCGGATCGGAATCGTCGCCAAATGTTTTGCTGAACTCACCACGCCATTGGTTAAAAAAAGTAAAAGATGCATTTTCAAAATTGGCAACTAGATTAGTTTGTTTTGGTTTAGCTGAGTATGGCAAAGCACACTATAAGACTATCTACGTAAGAGAAGGAATGACTTCGTAGAGGATTTTCTAAAGGAAATTGTCTCGTATACACGTTACAAATGGAGGAAAAATATGAAAACATCCATGCAGCCAGCCTGTTCGCTTGAAATAGAACTCAGGTTGGAACTACAAGTGTTCAGCGACTTTACCTCGAGGCCGTTGGTGAGCCAGTTTTAAACTAGAATGCAATTCTAAAGATGTAACTGTAATTTGCGTTTTTATTATTATTGTACTTACCATGGGTATGAAAATTTAAGACTTACCTAATGATGGAACATCTTCCATACAATTTTTCCAGGAATCATCGCTCTGAAATAAAGTGCACGCGAAACCATAAAAGGAAGTTCTACTTCTATTCAAAGGTAGCACCGAAATGTAGATGTGAAGATATCACTTGCCGAGGAAAAAAAGGATTATGTTCTCAAAATTGGTTTAAAGGATCGAGAATCAGTTTCTTAACAACTTGTTTCATTTATGCGTGGTGTTTAGAATTAACTTCCCTTGAATTTGGTCAGATCAACTTGATATGAATCATTGCACCGTTATTGACTGGAACAGTTATATAACGGAAGTCTGTGGGCCATGCATTAATATCTAGACTGTCAGTTAAAATAGGCAGCATTGATAATATTGTCGAAGTTGACGAAAATCTGTTTACGTGTTGAAAAAACAACATTGGTCATATTCTTCCGGTCCAGTTGGTGTATGGAGGGATTTGCCAAGAAATAAAAGAATGTTTTTGGCTGCTGTGCCTAACTGCTATTCCAGAACCAGTTATTGAAGAAAATATTATAAATAGCACTACAATATATTGAGACTGTTGGAAAGGGTATATTAAAGAATTAACAGAGGTCGGATTTGAGCATTTCTGCTTTAACCATAAATATAATTTTATCGATTCCGATACGCAAACTATTGAAAGGTTTTGAGAATGTGCGAATGGCGAAATAAACATAAACGCGGCACTTAGATACTTAATTAGTTGAGTTCATGTAGCAGCAAAAGCGTCCTAAAACGCAAGTGTTTTCACGCATTTTAAATTATGTCCACAGTTTTATGACTCTGCGTTAATCTGAATTCTCTAACTGATATTCTTTGCCCGGTTTCTTTGAGAAGTTGTTAAATTTACATTAAAATTTCTAATTTTACGAATGCCTGTATGTCATTTTTTTACCCTGAATTTTTCTTTAATTTAACCGTGTCGTAAATATTTTGGCAAGCCTCCCAGACGGTATATAGTCAAAGAAGCCGACTGCGATACCAAAGATTCGGGATTCGCAACCCAGAGAAGGCATAGATGTATTTTTCCATCCCCTCATTGGAGGCAAAGGCTGCCCACCTATTAGGTGCCTTCTAATAAAGCAACAACTGCTTGTAGCCTTAGTTAGTGCCCAGCGTCTGTAAACGGATTTGGCCCGCCATTGAAAAAAAAATACTTTGGCAATTATTTTTACGTTTCGAATTTTTCGTTAAGTCATCAGCTTTTCTCAATATCTGAATCCTATCCCGAGAGTCTAAAAGAGAGTATGCAAGATAAAAAAAGGCAAATAGGGGATATTGAACAATGAAAGGCGAATTTTCTTTCTCTTGGGAATAGCACCATATACTTGATTTGCATTATATTTAGATCGAAAAGAACAACAGCAGAAGAGCAAAGGTGTGCTCATGTTATGGCTGGGGCCACCCAGATGGTATAGTGGTTAGGGAAGCCGATTACGATACCGAAGTGCCCGGGTTCAAATCCAGGAGAAGGCATCGTTGTGACTGTTCATCCCTTCATAGCAGGCAATGGTAGCCGCCCATTAGGTGTCTTCACAATTAAATGACCACATCTTCCAGCCTTAGGCGTGGTGGTTAGTGTCGAAGAAAGACAAAACAGTGCCTGTCGTTCAGGAGGGAAAAGATGTTATGGCTAGCCAACACAGTTGCGGATACGGAATATTTATGGAACTTGATGCTTTATAAGTTGTTTTTTATCTCTCTTAACTAAGAAAGCCTTAAACACTTAATATGACAAACACTATTAGCAATAAAATAAATTTTCACATGAATCAGAGTTCGTTTGAAAATTGAGCTCAGAATATTAACTGATTGTGGTTATAATTGCCAAAAAAAGTAAATGTTTAATTTATTATAAAGGATTGCTGAGCTGTTCAATTAATCTCGAGAAGTACTAGTAGGTAATAATTAGCATCATATGAAGATTATTGAACAGTCAATTAATCTTGGAAAAAGACAGCATTTTCCACCCAAATAATCTTGCTTATCCTCCTAGACCGTTCACGAGCTGATACAGGAAAGAATGACACAAATTATTCAGTTATTCAAATTGCTGTTTTGCATCATAGGATATAAATTCTTCTCCAAAAATATTTTTACTACATCATCAAAAGAAGAGGAAGAGAATTAACAAGTAAAATAGAAGGGATAAATAATTATCTGTTGTAGTACCTACACAAGAATATTAATTGGATCCTTACAGAATTTTGAGAATGTAACCAAAGATTACTGTAACAAAAAAAATTGTAACAGGTAAGTAAAATAGAGCGTTTTAAACATCTTTTTTAATTGAAATAATACTGCAAATGTTCATAATAATTAACAACCGAGTGTATTTCCAATTTAAATGAGTTAAGGTTGCCATTGCAGAGTAACTGAACAAATTTTGATCGGTTATAAGAATAAAATTAAACCAAAAGTCACTATGATTAGGTTTTGATGATCGCAGACTGTAAAGTTTTTAGTTATAGAATGAGACAGGAAATTATGAAATATTTTTTAAATTGTAACTAACCAGAAGAACACCAGAGCTTGTTAAAGTCCTTGCTCATCGATGATCTACGCTTTCATGGTCACTGGCTGAAACCAGTCCAGAAAATCTTGAAAACTTTTAAAACTGAAATTAACCAGAAGCACATCAAAGTCCCCTTGCTCGTCCGAGTCCAGCTCGATGGATATCACTCCCCCCCATTCGCGTATTCTATTATTGTTTTAGAATGTTGTTTCAGTCTACACGTGAAAATTTTAATCCCTTGCACTTATGACCTCATTCATGCAAGAAATACATGGTTTTTGCCCCTGGCCTCCATTTTTAAGGAACCTCCAGATCCTCTTGTAATTTATACACTATGTGAAATTTTATTGGTTTTTCTCTAATTTCAGCTCCTAAAAAGTTAGAAACTGAATCAACGGCCTTCCTTGACGCTAATTAAGATCAACATAAAAATCTAATATTCGTGTAGCAAGTTCACTCGCGTTTAACTGATAAATTATACACTGTAAAAATTTTGCCATTATTAAGTAACTGCGTATTGCAGTGCATTGTATACTATACTACTACATAAGTTAGTGCAAAATAAAATTTACATTATGATATAATGTTTCTTATTCAATCTCGTACGTGTAAAAGAGAGGGATTTTTTTTTTGTTGTTGTTTTTTAACTCATCAGAATTAACTCATCAGACTGCAATTTTTTCCATTTGTATAAAAAGTTAGATTTTGCTTTTACAGAACCTTCCCCTTTCAGAGAGATTACTCGAAAAAAAAAGGTTTGTATCAATTTAGAATATATTAAGAAAAAGTAAACTAACTGAATTGTGAGTTTTCGTTTCACTCAACGGCATTTTAAACCATTATTTTCCTGTTATTATAGACGGCTGAACGCAAAACTAATAAATTAACGTGAATTGAACCCATAGGAAATGAAAAATGTTACTTTGAATTTACACTCATTTTACTGCTGTCATCCAAGAATCTAAAATTCAAAAGATGCAGTTAATAATTATTCACGGCCAAAATACCAATCACAATTCCAATATCTGCACATGTATTAATTTACCATGCAATTTTTAATCTGATATTATCGCTTATAATTATATAACATCACAGTTTCAATTCTTTAACATGTTACTTTCGTATATTCTTATATGTAAGCAAAATACTTAAGAGTTTATTATTTTCAGAAAATCCTGTTGAATTAATTAACGTTTCCCGAATCTGTTGCTGACGAATGTTTGAATTTTCTTTTTTCAGAAGAAATCTATACTTCGAGAGACAGTACTGTTAATTTCGTATTTAATTTCCTTTCATTGTCACTGATGGAAATATTCTTTTAGCTGATGGTGATGGATAACGGAGACATAACTCAACTTTGGATTACGTTGTTAGAGCAAGAAATATTTATTTCCCTACCGTACTTAAAAAAAAATAAATAAATAAAAGAATCCGAACGCCAGATTCTGATTTTTGTTTCCTTTGATTTCACTATTCTTATTACATTAGTTTTTTTTTTTGTTAACAATATTTGGAATATTTTAAACCAATGATGTTATACTATAAAACCATGTGCACAAATCACTATTCAAGTCTCTAAATATTTAAATACTAGCCGTTTACGTTGCCAGCAGAGTAAAATAGTCATCGTAATATATAAATATATATAATGATTTTAATTTCTAGTTAGGCTAATTTCTCGAGTATACTAACTAATAATAATAATAAAGATGAATAACTGGATTTAGGGCTTTTAAATCCCTTTGCTTGTTCATCAGAAAGGCACATTAAATTTGGAAGATAGCCGCCCAGCCGGTTTAATGCGGTTTGCGACGCCGACTGTCGTACCGAAGTATATGGGTTCGAATCCCGGAGATGTCATGGATTTTTGTAAATGTATAGTGTTTGCGCTGCATGAGGGCACTGTAACTATACGTCAAGCCGAAGGTTCTCTCGAGAGGTTAGGAGGGGAAGAGTGGTGAGAGACCTTTCCATCTGTCCTTTAGGGTGCTCTCTCTCAAAATTGGCCCCAGAACAGCTAAAATCGGGCTGTCACCTGTGTGCTGCTCAAGGCTCTTGCCAACGACAGAGCATTTGACTCCTTGTCACGAGGAATATAGTAGGCTGGGCATTATGAGACACGTAAGATTGATAACAATAAAAACAACGAGAAGAAGATAATATTCTTTCCTTATCTTGGCAACATTTAGGCCTACTGCAGTTAAGTCTAAATTTAGGCCTACTGCATTTAACATGATGAGTTTCAAGAGAAAATATGCCTTAATTAGAGGATTTTGAAGTGCATTTAAAGCTAAATGGTTTTATTCAACCCGACTTCCGCTGCACTCGATATAATATATGGTCTAAATCATCAAACCGAAGAATGAATTTTAATCATGATAATTATCAACAAGAATCAGGCGTATTACTTGACACTGATTTTTGTTGACAATTCTTATCTTTAAAATTTGTACACTGATTCTTGTTGATAATTATCACCTTCAACCCTTTAAGCGGAAATGAGGAGTCGCGCCTTTATGCATTTTCCCAGCCCAACTCGGTTTTGATGGATGACGCCCTCCACATATTTAAATGCTACGAAAATTTCTTGTAACTTGTAAATAAATAAATTTCTTGTAACTTGCAAAAAATTTTATTACTAAATTGTCACATTTTCTTTTCTTTTTTTTTATAAAACTATCTACTCACTGTAGATAAGAGTGAATTTTAAGCTGAATCGTTTGAATATAAATCGTCAGGTAAGGCATTAATATTTATTCCTCGACGTATTCATTTTATTGTAAGTACGCCATGAATTAGACTATCTTTAACATTTAGACGCTGATTCTTGTTGAGAATTAACGCCTTATAATTGGATTAGCTTGAAATGAACTTTTTATTTATTTATTTATTTTTTATTTTATTTTTTTTATTATTATTATTTGGTTGCGTCCTTCAGGTGTCTTGTTCACCATTTTGTGCTATCAGTTTCTTGTTTCGATGTTTCCGCTGGTTTTTGGATTTTACTTTCGCTGTGGATTTGAATGTTACGTTGATTCTAATTGATAATTATCATATTTAATACTTTATTGTCATCGTTATTATTCGGAAGGATGAAAGTACTGCTTCTGTTAGTGAACACGTGTCCGCTGAAAATATCGAGAAAGAAGACCTCGCAGAGGACGTTGAAAATAACGTCCTACACAACATTGTTCGAGAAAAGGAAGCAAAAATCAACTCATTTTTAAAACATAATGGTATAGAATATCGTCGTAGAAAATAAAGCGGTTCAAAAACATCGCAGTTTTTAAAATAGCGTCGTAGAAAATACCTTAGTAAAAAATAAAACACCTGGAAATTATTGTATGATGAAAGCATTGCAGAGATGTGTTTTCAGACTTTACAACTTTTAAATGAATGTTCGCAATACGAATCAGACTTTACAAAAGGATTAATGAAATAATAGCTTTTGATAATTAAATACAAGTTTCAAATTCTGTTGACTGTTGTACATACCATTGCCTTTTTGATAAATAATTATTAATTAATCCAAAAATATGAAATGTAGAGGTAAAAAATATTCCCCATTTCTTCTTGTGCTTACACGTCATTAATCGAGCATGTACCTAAAACTTCTAAAGCCTGAAAACCCATTTCTGTGATACAATCATCACGTAATCCTTACAGGTGCTTAAATTTTTACCGCGATATTTTCTGCCATGATACTTCTAAAACTTCGACGTTTTTGAACTGCTTTATTTTCTACGGCGATTTTTTGTTCGATGATGACATTTTCGTCCGTAACCAGTGGACATACTACAACATTAAAAATGTATAAAAAATAATTAGATTTAGAAAGAAAGTACTCATGATGGTTAGCGTGCTTCCACCGCAGAAAGGAAAATATATTTAATATTTTATTTTCACATAATTTTTATTTTAAGAAACTCTGTCCTCAGAAATAAGCTTATCGAGTACCTTATATTAGATATGAGACAGAATCAGAGGGATTTCTTGATTTTGCGTAAGGAAAAAACAGCAATAATTACACGCAAATAATGATGATGAAAGAAACCAGTTCAGTGGCTTTCTACCCCTGACCATTAATTCGTTTAAGGAGGGTGCGACAGTGAGGATAAGACCCGCTTCCACCCCTCGGAACTTTTGGGAGTTTACACTGTAATCACACTTAAGGTGATCCGGGCAGTGATATCGAGTGTTACTTAGAGGTGTGCTAAAAGCTTTCAAAAGAGAACTGCAGATACGATGATGCTCCTCTCGCTGCCTTTTGATGCTCGTCTGCACCTCATCATTGCGTGTGGCAGCAACTGGATATGAATCTGATATAAGGCGGTGAAGGAACTTTCGAGAAAGATGAAGGCGGTGCCGTGTCATCTAAATAAGTGGCTCTTCAAACCCTCTATTTAGCTAGCGTTCCTTCCCAATGCATAAAATGAACTAAAATGACATCATGATACATCGGGGAAGCAGGCGTAATCTAGCATTCCTGATACTTGTGTCGCAATTTAAAAAAATCAAGTTTGGAGCAAACTTTTTTATGAAAGCGAAGTCATAAAAAGATAATAGCCAATATATTACTACATTATTGTAATAAAGAAACAGAATAGATTCGAAACTTTTGGTAGTTCGATTTGGATGTTTTGAACGGAGTAGAAGAAATGTACTAAACAAATAATATTAACTTTCCAGGATGTGTTGAATTTTTTTTTAATAACGTAGAAATGACTTTTTTAACACTTTTTTCTTTAAATTATCCGAAGTCAATCATTATTACCCCTCTTAAAAAGTAATGGGTCAAATTTCTTAAAGCAAATGGATTCAAAAAATGAATTACATTAAAAATGGAAGAAAATACGCCAAAATTAGGCAAAAAGAAATGTTAGTTTGCAGTTAATTAGCAGATTTTTGAAAAATATTCTTTCGATTTCGAACGCAATCAGACACATTCCATGCTTCTCCAAGAATAAAAGGAGTTTTGTGAAACAGGGAGGGGAGACGGTTGTACTTATATTGAAAGCAATGGGTGGAAAAACCAAACGTGAATCTAGAGCCATCTGATGAGTACAGGAGTAATAAAATCGGAAAAACTAAAGTATTAGAATTCAAAAAGCGTTAGGTAAGACAATATTGTAATTAATGTCATAAAAAATAAGATAAATTTTGGGAACGTAAAAAAATTCCCGTTCACTAAAGAAAATATACGAATAATTTTTGCAGAACTAAAATTTTAATTAAGTGTCCATGCAGGATTAGCTATCGATGATTCGTTTTATTTATTTATTTATTTATTATTTATTTTTTGAAAGCAAAATTCGAGTTTCTTGACGGGAAATTTTAACACTCTTTTAGTTTGGCTAGTATATGAGGAACCGCATTGACAAGATATGCTACAAATTCTCCAAAAATTAGACAATAATGGGATCTTTAAGAATCAAACAATGAATTTTACTCATAGGTGAGAAAATGACAGAAATTGAACTTCTGGAGAATCCGTTGAATTTATAATTAATAGAAGGAACTACAAAAAGGTTATTAGGGTATTTTTATGAATGAAATCTCTTTTTTTGACGGTAAGAAGAATTTTTTTCTTTAAGTTATAAATAACTGTGAGTGAAAATTCAATTGCCAGTAACATTTGATTTCAAATAATTGAATGTACGAGAAAGATTCTGAAGAACAAACTCTGATAGCACGAGGTACATAAGAATAAAGAAAAGCCATTTTTTGTTTAGCATGATGACATGATTTAGCATTAAGAAGCTAACAGATAGGAAATTACTTATGGTAAAAGGTTGAGGAATATAACTTACACTTTGATATTGTAAGTCTAGAAAATTGACTCTGGTATGCTATAATACACTACACCCGAGATGTGTCATATTATTTTTCAACTTGAGTAATCAATATCTACAAATACTTCTTTGAATGTACTGCAACTTTGTTAGATTTAAAAAAAATCTCATTACTTTGGTAGTAATTTTTAATGGTTGAAGTTTCCTAACAACAAATTGCATAAATGTATTAATAATTTTTCTTGTTGCCATTCAAGTGTAAATCTTCCCTTATAATATATATGTCTTCCTAGTCTTAGTTACATAAATTTCAAAAATGATGCTTTCCGGTTGAAACATCATATGATGTTTGCTTTTAAGCGTCAAGAGGTTCGGTTTGTGCTTGTAAGTAACATTATAACAGAATTTTTAATCAGTGATCTTCCTCTTAAAGAGTAGTTCAGCAACAATGTTGGGGCGAAGTTACAACTCCTCCCTCTGTGGGAGAACTTTTCTCGAGAAGAAAAGTAAAGATCTTTTACGAGAAGAAGAAAAAGAATACATGAGTTTATTCTCATTACATTCAGAGAGAATTTTAATGCAGTGAAATATCAGATATTTCTTGAACCTACTTCCTGAGATAAAGCGCTACGTCAACCTTGCACCCTTGATTATGAACGTTCAGTTTGACTTTTGTTTCTTCAGACGCACATTTAAACTCTACAAATAAATTTTCTGTACGTAACAAGATGTTAATTGACCTTCATTTTATAAGCTTTACAGATAAATTTTCTTTACGTCGCAAAAGAAATCAGTTTGACCTTTTCTTACCACAAACCAGTGGTCTTCAAACCATGTTCCACAGAACCCCGAGGTTCCGCGAGTCAAATTCAAACGTTCCTTGAGTTTAAATAAAAAATCGAAAGGAAATTTTAAATCCCTCATACTAGTTTACTAGTGTTTTTGAAGTAAACAATTTTAAAGATATACTTATTTATAGATTTGTTTTAAAACTTGATCATCATATGTCAAAGGGAACGGAAAGTGTATTACTTTACAAAACTAAACAGTTTTCAAAGGAAAATGAATTTAATTTAGTCGACAGCGTTAAAAATTACACAAGATGGAGCACTTTTTTCAACTAAAGAAAACTATAAAAGAATATTTCCCAGAATTAAAAAGCTAAGTATAGCTGGATAAAATATCCGTTCGAGTACTACGATAAATCTAAAGTCCTTCGAATGAAGGAAAGAAACAACTTACCGATATATAACAGATTCGACGTTAAAATCTAAATTTAAATGAGAGCAACTCCTAAAAATTTCTTTACGTTCACGCGGAACACCTAGAAGTTCACAACTGTAAACATTTTCATGCCATTCGCAACAACGCATTTAAGTAAAAATCATCCTCAATGTATATGGCAACAAAAACAAAATATAGAAAAAAATAATTATAAAATATGAAATTCGATTGCAGATTATATTAATAGAGCTGGACTTTGATAGTTTGCGTAAAGAAATGCCAAGGAAGGTGGTACATGTGGCCCGAAATAATGGTATTAATGAGTAATTTATATTAATTTTATGTTAAAATTTTTTAAGAAAAAATACAATACTTTTCTTTTTATTATCTTTAAACAAAATACCAATAAAGTATTGATCTGTTTTAAATATTAGCTTAAGATATATTTTTCTAATGGTGAGACAGGCTTCCCCGAACAAAACCTTGTAGTTCTAAGGGTTCCGGAGTCCACAGCGTTTGAAAATCACTGGCGCAGACAAACTATTGCAAAACACTACAGTTAATGACTGCACATACACATGAATTTCTTCAAAGGGAACCGCAGGAAATCAGTTTGATCACAGCACTAAACAAATATGGATGCATACACGTAAAAATCTCTTCTAAAGAAGCCATAACAGGCCAGTTTAACCTTATCTTTTTCACACTAAAACATAAAAGACCTATGCTAACAAGTTTTGTTAGCACAGTAATCTATATTCTTCCACAGATAGGTCATCTTTCAAACATCAGCTATGACACTTTTCGACAAAATCAGAGAGAAAATTTCTCGCCTTCCTTTCTTAGCATAACTGTTAAGTACAGGAAGTAAAATCCAACGAGTCAAACGGACGTAGAACCCATCATCATAAGGTAGCCGGCACAAGCCGCCCATATGACCAAAAAGTGGGACATAGAAGCCATATCTATTTCCCAAGTTGAGCAGCTATCCTTCACTCACATAAGGGATAGGACGTGATAAAGCAAATGGACACTAATTTGTGCACAACGTGGCAAATGACTTGGATGATACTCTCCAATTTCCTAATTCATATGCAGTCTTACTGCTGTCGATATACGAACAAGCTTTAAGTACCCATTAGATTGATCGTACAATAAATATATCATGAAATAGGTGAACGGTACAGTTTCGGAGTGACTAGAACAAAACCTGAGTTTCCTCTGTGTTTTCATTATCATCTGTTACTATAAGGCTATCAACCTCCAGACCATTCCAATGATGTCCGAATAGCTGTTGTTCGTATCTTGAAGACAAATTTGTTTCTTAGTGTCATTAGCTAGAAAAAAAATGTGCCGTGTATAATGTGCAGAAATTTGCCGTAGTTTCAGTTTTTCCATATCTTTCAGAGTGACCGGAACGAATTTCTTAAACTGGTTCTCAGCTGGAAAAGTTCTTCTAAGATGTTCAGATACAGATCTACTTTAAAAAACGGCATATTTAAAAAGAATGAACACTGAATTTTCTTGTCAATAATCAATCACAAAGTCGAATGTTACTTCCTCCAGGGGGTTAACGATTCTATCGCTTACCACCTGTAATTAGACATAGATACAGCTGTAATATAGTTAGAATAAAAAAACATATTATTCCTTCGGTAACAAAATTTACAGATTGGAGTTTTCGAACAACAAACTTCGTTACATAAATTTTTTTAATAATATATTTTTGTTGGCATTCAAATGTGAAATTTCCTTTACAATATAGTAACGGTATAATAATCTTGGTTACACATATTTCAGAAATGATGTGTTTTTTTTATTGAAACTTTATAGCATGTTGGCTTTTAAGCGTGCAGAGGTCTGGCTGGTGCTTGTAAAAAATATTATAGTAGACGTTTGAAACACAAGTTTTCCTCTTAAGGAGAAATCTAGCAGAGATGTTGCAGTGATGTATCAATAGGATTAAACACACTGCTCTGAAACATTCCATCAACTTGTAGAGTACTGCCTTCTATGATAGGATTGATGGTTTTCCTTGACGTATAGCATCAGTCAGGTCTGTGTGGCCATGCTCGACTGCCGGTTTTACTTGACTGTAGTTGGATGTTACATCGCTCTTGCCCCATACACCTGTATGACTTCAAGATGGATTTGGATGAGCTAAGACAAACATAACTTAGAACAATATCCTCACAGTGTGTTACTTCACACTCGTCTTTATGTAACTCTAATAATGTTGCTAGAAGGATATTATTTCGGTAAGGAGGCTAGGATATCAGCTTTATTGCATGCTGTTTTGTTTCCCAAAAAGAGGACTTTTTTCCTCAAAGCCAAGTCTTCTCTGTATTCTTATTCTATACATTTTTAAAAAGTTAAATTTCTCGAGTTAGGTATCATAGAAGAAGCTTACACCATGATCAAAACGTAAATGCGTAAGCATCATATATATTTATTAAAAGGATCCTTTCATATGTTAAATTTAAAAGTTGTATATTCGCGTATGTAATTTAATCTTTAATTACTAAATAATAAGGCGTTTTTATGCTGTGTGTATAATATTTCAGCACCCCATAAGCATAACTTTCTAGTGTACTATTTTCAGTGAATTAGATGATGTTATGTTATTTGAGTAAAACAAAGCACTCGAGGGCTATCTGCTTAGGGGAATTGCATTCATGGAGGACTTTCTAAAAATACTAGCTTGCATTCAAGTTGCACATTGGGAAAACCATAAAGTAAGAAAAACAACCACGCAATCAGCCCTTTTGTATAGGATCGTATCCAAATCGGATCGGGCTATTAAAATATTCAGCAGCTTTTAACCACTCAGATATTAGCGGAGCCGCCACTTTCATTGAATTTCTTTGCATAAGAAATAAAAAAATGAATTTTTTAATACATTAATATAGTGCATAATGATTTAATTCATATCTATGAATGATCATTGGTGTTTTATTAGGCGCAATTTAGATTTTGTGCAAAACTCAAACGGTGTGAATGCAAGTGACGTACGTCCCGCTAGACCATGCTGAAATAGAATTACAAGGGGAAATCACTTGAAGCCATGGTTGTTTCTGTGGGGACACAGTATTGTTACTTCCTTTCTGAGGAATTTCGGAAGCCGAAAGGAATATTTACAAGTCATGATACCAAGAATCTGCATTCGTTAAAATACGCTAAAATTTTTGTTTTGTTTTTGTTGTTTTCATAAAATTTGTTAAGTTTTTTTGGGGGGGAGGAGCACCATATAGCTTTCCTAGTACAGCTAAATTTACAAAAACAAGAGTCTAACTGCCTTTCATGTGCTAATAATTAATTCATATCTGTAAATAAAAAGTTTACCTTCTTTAGTCCTATGATTTAACACCGGTTTTTATATCAAAAAAGATCACACACAAAAAAAAAAGGGCAAACATTACCTCTAAAGCGCTATTTAAAGCTCGCGGAACGAATTTCAGGATTGATTTGGGCGATAGATAGACGGGAGGGAGAAATCGGTTCCATCCTTCTACCAACTATGGAGGGAAATGAGGAGAAGTAAACTCGATATACACGATGTGGGACGATAAAAGCTCCATCTCGAATTAATTTCGCGAACAACACAGACTTGGAGGCGGAGAAGCAAAAATAATCTTACTTTGTTATCGATAAATAACCCGTTTATTGCAAAGATAAGAAAAGTTGACCATTTATTGGCCACTTTGATAGTGGAATATTAAGTCTTAATAGAGCAAAATCTCGTTTCAGCTTCCTTAGTATGGCTTTTAAGTTTACTAGAAGGCTGAATTTTGAAGTTTTTAAAAAAATTCTGACTCTTAAATTTTTTTCTTATTTTATTAGTGCTGATCTGGTTTAAAAAAACATATTTAGCTGCAGTTTTTATTTAAACATATTTAGCTGGAGGCAGTTGCCTCCTCGCGCGTGGTTCTACCCGAGAGTATAATAAGCCGTTACTCAGCTTTCTTTCCCTTTCTAGATATTTTGTTCTCCTGATGAGGAGGGACCTGTAGCTGCCCTCGAAATCGATTGAGTGTTTTGTTAGTAAATGTACGCCAAATACAAGGTTGTTTCAGCGAATTTGATTGTCACATTGGCGTGTTTCTCTTCTATTGTAAGGGTTAGGTTATTTAAGACAAAGTAAATCGAAGGCTAGCCACCTTTGGGAACGGATGGCTTCGTGGACGATTTTCTAAAATAAATTGGCTCCTATCCATGTTAAACATGGGGAAAACCTCGAAAATCAACCATGCAGCCAGTCCACTTCCGAAAATAACGGCCTGGATGGAACTACCAGTGTTCAGCGACTGGTTGTTGGTAGACTGGAAAGGATAATTTGAACTGTACGCAGTCGAGCGATTAGTTAGATGTAACGGTTACGTTCGGTTATTAATTTTAAACATTTGTAACGGTTATTAATTTTAAAACTCCAGTATTACAATTAATATGATATTATAATCCCAATTATTATGAGCTAATTTTATGATTTCCATTCTGCGAACTGTTTGGATGTTAGTTTTTTAAGGTATTAGAAGATGAATTAGCTTTAAAATATGAGTTGCCTATTTTAGTTATTATTTAAAGTTATTACTCCTAGCATTAACAGTGACATCAGTGTCTTGGTTAACATGATTCAGAAAGGCGAAGAGATAAAAATGGCGAAGAAAAAAAGAAGGGTGAAGAGAGAAAAATCATGATAACGTGAATGTGTAGCTGTAGCTGATGGTATTCAAAAGCAATGATTACGTACCTTCTTATTTGGTAAAAAGAAGCACTCGAAAAAAGAAATTCCTTTTATTTTAAATGATTTAATTCTTTTTTTTGTTCTGAATAAATAAAAAAATTATTGGCACCTTGATTTAGGTTACAAAAAATGTTCCAAACATAAATACATTTAGAAATATGCTTATGTGCATCAGAAAATGAAAATAAATTAACATCTCGATTTTAAACCGCTACTGACCCACTCAGTTGATCAATGTTTATGTTTGCAATCAAAGATTTTGAAAATAAGAGTAATCAAAAACAGTCAGAGAAATGCTTGAGCAGTCAAAACATTTTAGTTCCCTCTGTACGTTTGATGAGTTAAAGTCAACATTGAGCAGTAAAAAAAAAATTAGTTCTTTCTATGGGCTCGAAGAAAGTTAACACCAATATTAACACATCGAAAAAATTATTTGAGGCAGATCACTAAGAGACTGAAAACAAGAGTTGAATGTACAGGACACATGTACTTTGATTGGTCATTTTAAATCATTATTTGATTCATTAAGAAATCGGTGGCTTGTTAGTTGAATGATAAAGAATCTGTACATTTTAAGTACGTATAATATGTTCCTCGAATTGTGGAAAATCGGTTGCCCAGAGCCACCAAATTTTTAATATATATAGTTCTTCACCTGAACACAAGCACTTCGCAGATCGAATTTTGAATGTCAAATTTTGTTTTATTTAAACCCCATTTTGTACGAATTTAATGAATTTTTCACTAACAAATTCAGCGAGCTGAAAGCGATGAGGGGCAATACTGTTCTAAATAAACATAAAGATAATTAAAATCCTATTCTAACTCTCCATGAAAATAAAACATTTTTATCTCCAGCGGGCCAGACTGTTGCCATTCACCAAAATCTAAAATATTTATCGTTCGATTTTAATCAACAAACTCAGCTATTTAAAATGAATATGTTGATACTGCCTGAAATAAAATACTGTTACTTTCCATGTGCCAGACAGCGTGTTGCCGTTCAAAAACGATACTAAAAAAAAAAAAAAAATTAAATTTAACTTTCAAAATTAATCTGTTTATTATTGTTTAACAAACTAAGCGATTTAAAAACAATAAAGCCAATTCTTAATATTTTTATACTTTTCAATTTGATTAATTTAAATAAAAATGCATTTAAATCATGATATGACTAATTAGAAATATTAAATATGTTTGGAAAATTAAACTAGCAAAACTTAAAACCATTACATACTTTTTCTTTACGGCAGCTATTTTAATCTGTTGGACGTATAAATTCCTAGTAATTTAAAAGGAACAGCTTAAAGGTACATTTGTAAACGTAACATCATCATTTGATATAAGCTGATTATTTCTGGATATAAAAGTATATTGCATTAATTTATAAGACGAAATTACGGTTTGGCTGCATTTTGAACGTTGTTATTGCACTTTCGCGTTTTATTTGCTGAATTCCTTTTCTATTCATCTTTGCTCTTAGAATGTGTACAAGTCAATAGCTTATGAAAACATCCATCCTCATACAACACCGCAGTCAAACACAACAGATTTTAAGAAATATGATATATTGTTATTCTCTCAGAAAGGTTTCCGCAAGAATTCCCTGTTCTGATTGAAAATTCCCTAAACATCGCCAAGCCCTATGAATATTAGTTCCCTGGAGTCCCACCGAATGGTTGCCATTCGCCTTTCATTAATAAATAGAGTTCCGTATCTGTAATGCGCCAGCCACGGCTTGCTGCAATTAAAGATCTCAGATCGAACTGTCAGATATGGAAAGCTATCAGGGACAACTAGTAATTATCATCATATTTCGGTAGTTGATGCTTTCTTTGCGCCAGAATATAAAACAGTTGATGAAAATTATTCAGCAACTGATACGGATCAAACAGGCTCTGCAATATGTTTCTGCAATTTTGTGAGCGAGTTGAAATCGAACACGTACCCTGCCGAAAAATTTCTTTTATTATTTACTGTTTCAGGATTTTAAAGCAATATTTTTAAAGATATAGTTAATATTATTAGTTTTACAGATAATCAGGATATTTGTTCCTTGGAGATACTAAATTATACTAAACTATCATTCCGTCCCATTTCCATTAAAAGAAAATGAAAAACAACCAAGGAAATGCTTGACAGTTTTAGTTGGACATAACGAACACAGGAAGTAAAAAACACACAAATCTAATGTAACTTTCATTTTAATATACCTTTTACACAAAATATACAGCAAAAACTTAAATTTGCATGTCAAAAGTGTATTGGCAAGATCCTACAGCAAAATGTGGGAACAAAATTTAATACTTTGTATTTATAACTTTTGTATTTATAACAGCTTGTAATCTATTTCTCATAGAGAAAAACCAAAGTCTTGGTTGTACTATTGGAATTTCGGGCTATTCTTGCAAGAGTATGCGCTTAAATTCATCTTTATATAAAATTTTATGTTTCCCGATTTCTAGGGTGGAATTTGTTCCTCAAAATTTCAATTGGGTTTACGTCAGGCGATTGAGGAGGTGTCTTGAACTGGCCAGGAGCGTAATAGAGTAACCATTCTTGGGTGAGGTTCGTTCTATGCTTAGGATCATTGTTCAAGCATGAATGATAATCCGAAACCAACTTTTTTGGCACCGAATTTCAAATTGTGGCACAATATGTCAATGTACTTAAGGGGTATCATAATGTTAAAGTACCAGGTTACCGACTCCTTTTGCTGTTATACAGACCCAAACTACGATGCTTCCTCCACCATGTTTCACAGTCGGTGTTACTTGTTGTTTTTCCAATTCGGTGTTTGTCTTTCCCACACATATTGCAGGCCATCACTCTCGAAAATGTTAAACTTTGATTCGTCGGAGAACCTAACTATGTTCCAAAATTCGTCTGAGAAATTAATATGAGATTTTGCAAAAGCTAATCTCTTTCTCCTGTTTATTTCTGAAATGAAAGGTTTCTTTGTAGCTGCCCTTCTATAATAGTAGCTTCCTTCATGTAAAACATTCCGTATAGTCTGTATACAAAACGTTTTATGCAAAGTATTAATAACATCTTTGGCTAACTGGAGTGCACTTATTTTAGAGTTTTCTTAACCTCTTTGATAATTCCACGTTTTTCTCTTGTAGAAAATGTTCGAGGGAGTCCACTTCTAATCTTATTTTCCGTCGATACTGTCTCGTTGAACTTTTTATAACACTTCTAACAGTAAGTAAACTTATAATCAGCTGTATTCCTATAGCACGATAAGTTAAACCCTCATTTCCGAGCTGTAATCATGTTTTTAACACTAAATCCAATGCCTTCGACTTCGAAGCCGTTTTAGCATAGTATTAACAAAATAACGTCTTAAAAGTTTTGAAATAGCACTCCAATCTTTATAATAACAGGATTTCTTATCAGTCTAAACACGTGACCTCAAGCTAATAAAATTTGCATAGCAGTTAGAACTTTGCCAATATTTTTTTGACATACAAATCTAAGTTTTTGTTATATATTTTATGTAAAAGACATATTAAAATGAAAGTTTCGTTAGATTTGTATGTTTATTACCTCCTGTGTTTCTTTATGTCCATCTAAAATTGTCAAACATTTCGTTTGGTAGCTAATATGATCAATTATAGACAATTGCCAATACTTTTTTTGCCCACTGTATGAAATGAATTAAATTAATAATCAATTGGGCATTACAGTCAATCAGGTAGATCGTTAATTTGTTTTTCTGCAAGAGTAGAAGGTGATATGGGCATTGCCAACATAGCCCATTTACAGAATAAATCTAATGGTAAACTCGAATACGGTGCCATCGAAACTTTAAAAACGTCTTAATACGTCCAGAATCATAAATTTTTGCATGTAAATGCGACTACAATATACAAATATTGCAGTTTTTTCCCCAAAATTTCAGTATTCGATTTTTCTGAAGTGTGTGGCTTGACGATTAGCTTTCTTTCCTATAACTCGATTAAGGTTTGGTTTAATTATGGCAAAGCACTCAGAGCTATCTGCCTAAGGGAAGGATGCCTTCGTGGAGGACTTTCTAAGGGAAACAGACTCGTATACACGTTACACATGGTAAAAACCACGAACTCTAACAATGCATTACCTTTATTCATGTCTTTTTGTTAGCCTGAGCAGTTGAAGCAGACTGTAAAACAGGAGCCCCGAGCAGTAAAGTTGCTGAACATCGGTAGTTCAAACCAGGGCTCGATTCCAGGCGAACAGACTAGATGCATAAGCCTTTTCGTTGCTTTCCCCACGTGCAACGTGTATACCAGCCACTTTCCCCTTGAAAGATCTCCATGAAGATATCCTTCAGGTAGATAGCACTTGAGTGCTTTGATGTGATCAGATAAACCAAACCAAACTGTAAAATATAATAGTAGTCTTGTTGTGACTGAAATTTCGGCTATTAATTTCCTTTTAAAAATATAACCGGTTAATGAGAAACATTGACAATACTTATTTAGTCTTAAAGATTCAGCCACAGAATATATGAAGCTGTACTGCTAAAGGGATTTACAATTTTAAAGTTGGAAAATATCACTGTTTCTGCAAAGCTTTATCTTATTTTATGGCTGATCGCTTTAGGTCAATAGTAGTAGATGCTGAAATAAATGTGGTTGATAGTGCTGAAGTAAATATGACTATAAAATTTAATGGGCGATCAGCTATTAACATAAATGATAAGTAATGGAGAAGGTATTGCTGATTGCATTAAGTTCAATAACGGCAGAAACATTAAAATTTAACAGCGGCATTTTTCTTCAAAAATACGGGCCAAAAATCGCTTTCGCTTTTTAAACGGAACTAAACTGTGTTTTGTTAGAATGTAAACCACCTTATCTTGTGGTTCAAGGGGTTTTGATCCAAATGAATTACATGTATTTCTTATTGACAAACTAATCAAAGCAAAACAGAGTTTCGTCTGAAAGATAAATTTTAGTTATCTAGATTCACATTCCAAGGATGAGATTATTTACTATTCTAAGCTGTAATTTTTTATTCTTATGTGTATAGCTTAAATATTGGATAGTTTGAATTTTTAAGGCTAATAATCCAAATCATTTTTCATGATCCTGTAAACAATATCTTTAAAAACATTAGTTAAACTGAACTAAGTTTTCTATTGTCGTTATACACCCTGTGAGTAAAAGTCCTTACTCGGCCTTTATTTTCTCAACCGCTGGTCATAAATGCACACCACCACCAATAAAATGTTTTAAATGAAGCAAATATTTAAGTTTTGGCATTTTTAAATTTAAAGATATCAATTTTATAAAAATTACGAAATCATTTTTTTCGTTTGACAGAGATATTTAATATTAAAGCAGGGTATCATATTTGGAGGGCGTACACAAATTGTAGAACGAAATTTTTGCATATGTACATTCATCAAAATGGAAATGCCAACAAGAAAAAAAATCCTAAAGTCCATTTCTCGAATCTTGTACCTATAATTAAAACAAGTTTTATTTTTATTTATTGCATCTATAATTAAAACAAGGAAATTGATCAATATAACTTTTTTCAAACTAAACATCTTATCACATAATCATATTGAAATCGTGTTCGAGGAAACATTTGCATGTCTCAATATTTTCATGCAGCATTCTTGTAATATTATATATATTAATTAAAAATGAAAACTACTTGTAATTTAATTAACGTTTTTGTAATATTACTTAGATAACGATTCTAAAGTAATAAAACCTTAATAATCTTTAATAACATACATTAATAACGTATTTTAAGACATTGAAAACTTAGAAATTATTTTTAGTCCAAAGGGATTTAGTCCCGAAGGACTATTACTTTCGTTTGGGCGTTTTGCGTTGAATCATTAAAACGTTGAATCACTTTTCAAATTGTTGCCACTAAATGTTATCGCTCTGCATTAAATTTTAAAAAATGAAAAATCTGCATAAATGTATGCATGTTTTTTTTTTTTTTTTTTTGACGTAGCTTTCTCTTCAAAAATCGTCTGCGTGCGTTGCACGGGAAAATAAAAAGGAATTTTAATTACAGTTCTAAATAAATAGCCAAATAAATGTGAAATTCGTAACAATATTCTTTAAAACTTTAACGAATTTTTCATTAACAAACTCAAAGATTTCAAAGCCAGCAATACCAACGTTGTACAGAAAAACATTTTTATCTCCAGCGCGTGAGAGCGTGGACCGAAATTTCTAAAGATATGCTCAATTTAAAATTATTTTGCGATATTGCTGTTGAACTGAATTTTATGGTTTAAGTGCGAAGAACATGGTATTTAACAAATAAAGGTAACACACAAAATGTTAATAAACGTCCCTTTGGACGTAATTTAAAATCTGAAACATTTCAGATTTTTTTTTTTTTTTTCGTGAAAATTTTTTCGGCGCACCAAATGTAACAAAATTATAAACTGAAGACACAAATATCGTAATAATGTTATTGAATGGCATTTAAAGGTGACGGTGAAATCAACCTATATTTATTCTAATTTATTTATTAACTAATCCCTTGAATCTAATGCAAATTGAATATCACGTTAAAGCAAATTGATATGTTAAGACTAACTGAAAAAAACGTCAAAAATTGCAAATTTTGAAATTAAATCTCCCGATTAATTTTTGTGTTACCTGAGTCAACCTTTTTGTATCTTTCATTTATAGATCGTACAAAATTTTCCTAAATGTAATTATAGGAATAGCAGAAACTCCTGAAAATTTCGTATTTTTACAAACTTTTATTTCTTTAAGTTTAAAAACGGCAAATCATGAATATTGGTATCACTAAAAACAGATTTATAATTGGAAGTATATGTATGTTTACGACCAACGGTTGCGAAAATAAAGGCCGAGTAGAGAATTTTAAGGACACGACGTAGTTTTCATTCATGACACCTCAAAGCCATTCAGATCTAAACTTCAATCCGTACTGAAGGCAGCCATCATGCGCATCAGCATGAAAATCATACTCTATTTCAGTTCTCCAAATTTGTGGATTAAATTTTAGAAACTGCATTTAGAATGAAATGTTTTTTTCTTCAAGGATACTTTTTTCCAGTTTTCTTGTACAGTTTCTGGTACAATGAAATCTTCTTTGCCTCAAGTCTATGAGATGTCATCTTCTCGCCTGAATTTAAAATTAATCACAGGATCACATTCTCTTGCCTTTCTAAAACTATTTCTAAGTTCCCTCTGAAGTCAAGAAACATCATACTGAGGAAATATTCGATTACATATTCATTATTAGTTATTAGTCATTATTAGTTATATTTCTTATTCTATTCAAATAAATGCAAATACAAAGCGCATAACATCATTGATTACTTGGATAACACTTGTAGCCTTTTACCACTTAATAATCACTTTTTATTTTGGAACTCATTAAAAAAATGACATTCAAATACTGGTTCTCAAATTTAGCTTCTTCTCTGACGCACCCTCTATGTTTAGTATGTAAATGACATTTATCTATCATCAACTTCAGCAACATGGAACGTCTTCAGTAAGCATGTTTGCGTAGTCATGACATTCTGTCCATCCTGTGTGAATTGCCTTCCAGCTGTCATGCCATTGAATTCCAAATCCAAATAATCCTTACCAGCTGAGGTCCAACTACAAACACTTAATGCCCTAATTTGATTTAATTCGTGAATCTGGCATCGTGGGAATGGCGGCAGGTTTGGCAACTTGAAAAATCACTGAGTCCCAAATCGGAGATGGCGCCAAATTAACGTCCACTCGTCGATTCCATTACTATCGAACACCATAGAATATATTAGCAATAGGAGAGACGTCTGTTGACACCACCCCTTAGAAATTCCATCAGTATGACCGGGGGTTGTAATAGCAAAACTGTCATCTAGACCAATGCACCATCATGACTCATCCTCCAGAAACTCTTTTTCTGTTCATTCAAATTTTCCATTATCTTATTCAGACATCAAAACACTGAAATATGCCGGTTACCGCCACGAAAATTATCAAGGCACATTCATCAAAATGGAAAATACCAACAAGAAAAAAAATCCAAAAGTCCATTTCTCGAATCTTGTATCTATAATCATCACTAGGCGACAATAATTTTCAACTTATAGCAAACAACTTATCGATAAAAAAAGTTCCGATTATTGGATCAATGCAATTTTTCACAGCTCCGGATACGCCTATTATTAAGCTCGACAGCAGGTAAAGCTGCGACCTATAATTAAATAAAGCTACTGCAAATAGAGGTGTTGATTTTGTTTCATTTCTTTTTTTATGTGTATGCAGTTTTACGCGGGAAGAAGCGTTCAAATAGGTGTGACTGAACAGCTGTAGACTTGCCGATTAGATCCACGTCTAATCATCCACCCGATTAACTTTTTGAACTGCACCTTCTTTTTGAGTTTTCATCACCTGTGAAAATTATTGTAAATAGTATGAGGCGTAAAATGATGAATTACAAGAAGCTTGGAAGAATAATTTGCTGATTTTTTGAAGTCTACCTTGGTCTGGAATATTTAAACTAGCAGATAAGATGTAAAAGCTTTTAAATTGCATTCAAAGATAATATTCATATACCTGAAGTTTTACTACATTTTTTAGTCTATGCCATCGTCGTTTATGCAGTAACCAGAGAATAGTATATCGTCGATAATTTCTTCTAATTTAATATGATCACTCAACAGACTTTGATGTCCTGCAGATAGATACTTGATATTCTCTGCAATTAGATACTGGATTTTTCTTATTTATTTACACTTTAGTACCTGCTGTTCTTCAGTCTTTGATGATTTATTAGTAATTTACTTTTAACTATTGGTCAGACTTGTCTTTTATTATTAGAAAAGCAGAATTTGCATACATGTCATCAAACTTTAATACATCACTTCCAAGATTCATTAGCATACTACACTGAGACTTCCAAGAAGGATAAAATTAAGATACAAGTAGCTCGCTAAGAATGTCATACTAACTTCAAAATTTAATAAACAAAAAACGAAATATTTTATTTGTTTTGCTTCCTTTTTATTTCTATCAAAATAGCTATGAATTCAACTTTTGTCATCTGTAGAATTAGAAATCAAAATTTTGGATTTCCGTTTATTGTTATTTATTTTGGATTTTTGTTTATGGCAACATACACTGGGCTATTTGCCTAAAGGAAAAGATACCTTCTTTGAGAACTTCCTAAGGAAATTTCGGTCATATTTGCGTTACATACCCGGAGAACCGCGAAAACTCGAGGCAGTCAACTCGTTCTCTGGGATCTTAACTAGAGTCAAACTGCGAACGTTTGGTTACCTGATCTCCTCCGCTGCTGACGGCGAGAAATCACACCTACTCTACTGAAGTATCTACATTAAGTCATAGTTCTCATCTGTTGTTTTATGCATAAATGAATCGCCCTGTGCAGTATAGTGGTTAGTGCTGGTTGACAGATTTTCTGCTGTGAAAGTGGGGTCGAATCTCGGATAATGCATAAACATTTTGACTATAATGTCTTTGTAGCATCGAGGGGCATTTTAAATTTCCGTCTGGCCGAACGTTAGCTAGAGAGACTGAAGGCAAGATAAAATAAAAGAGCATCATAATCTATTTCCCGGAACACCGTAATGAAACAAATAAATGAAACTCTTCTTGTAAATGAAATAATTTAATCTAATTTTCTTCATACATCATCCATGAATAATAATCTATAATTCATCTTTGAAAGATGAAGTAAAAATTCTCGCAAATTCCCGAGTTCTCAAGCATTTTTCTTAGGGCGATTTCATCCGATTTTGTTTTTCAATATCAGCATCGGATTAAAAAATGAGATAAGTCTTTGCTTCTGAAAGTTATAATCCTATCATGGGTTATTTTATTTTGTGCAGAAGTAGTAAATCCATACTCGCATTGAAATAAAGCATTTAAATTTTTTTCTACTTTTCCAAGCGGTGGTAAAACTGCAACAGGTACAACATTTTCGTCATTAATCTGTGATTCTTTTCTGAAGCCCTTTTGTTCCTGTAATTCTATTTCAAATACCATTCTAAGATTTGTACCTTTAAAATCAATCAAAGATGGAAAAGATTTTTGATCTTGTGCGACTACTTTTAACCAATTCTTAATATAATTCCCTCTATTTGTGTTTCAAATTCGTTATCAAGTCTCTATAAATGTTTGCAACAGAACTGTAACATTAATGGCAAATGCAATGACGGATTCATTGTTTTATTTCGATATGAATAGAGTAGTTAACTCTACCATTTTCTTACCATGATGCTAAGACGAAACTATAATCTCAAAATAAAGAAATCCAGCCTCAAAGCCTGATAACCACGTAGACTCACAAGACCCGGATGTAGAGTATTTTTCATGAAACTTCTTAAAAAAGAAGTGATTTTTCGATTTACAGATTTCTTCAGCATGTCTGTTCCATCGACCATCAATTGTATAAATTATATATCATTCATTATAAGATATGTATATATTTATGGATAAGACTTTTGACTTTTAACTTTTTGTCAGTTTTGGTGCATTCAGAGTATTAAGAGGATGCTGTTTTACAAACAGCTGAAAAAAATGAGTTTTGTTTTCATTTAAAAATTGCGCTACGGAAAGAAATCACATTTCGTCAAAACAGAAAATTGTTTAGAGTAGTAGGACGAAGTGCAATAAGCTTTATCTACCATCCAAAAATGAAGCTTTGTTGACAAACAGTGGCCCTGTTTCACAAACAACAAAAATATTACAGAAAATGGGTGAAATAAGATGACTTTATAGATGCTCTGTAAACAAATTTATGAATGTAACTAGATGAGAAATTCTGCATTGTGACATGTAAAATTTAAAATAGTTGTTATTTCTCCAATCTTTGTACAAACTGTTTCGCTTTTGAGGAAGGTTAGCCTATTCCAGATCGCTTACCTGATAGATAGAGTGTTACGCAATAGCTGCGCCAATTTAAGGGCTACTTTTCTGCCAGAGTTTAAAAATTACATTAATAATCCTAGAAAGAGAAATACATAAAAAAATTTCACTTACCCACTCTCTGATACAGTGACCTTAAAAAAATACACATATTTATTTAACAAATTCGTTTATTTAATGGTTAATGAACAAATTTAGTCATCTTCTTGATTAATTATATATATAAGAACATTATTACTCCACTAACTGGTTGCGCAACCACCATGCGCATGAAAATGGATCCGAAGTTAATCTGTCGACATCGTTCTCTATTACTCTCTGGAAATATTTCTCACACTTGCACTTTTGATGTTGCTACAAAGCACTCACGATATGTCGATTATTTTTTTGTAAAGAGATTTGTTGAGATGGTGTTCACACCGGTGGTCAGCTCGATCCTTAGGACTCTTTCAGACATATCACACATATATATAGAAAATGCATCATGTGTTTCAATTACGACGAGCGAACACATAAAAATTTGCAGAAAGATAAAAAAACTCGGTATAAGATACAAATAGTGAAGATGACTACCACTCCGAAACCTTTTAAAGAACAAGCAGTTTCGCCTCGTGCTTTTTTCATTGAGCTATCACAGCATCCTACCTTCACGAACTCCATTAAGGGAAGAGCCAGGGCAGAAGCCCCATGAATGTAAGAGTTGCAGATAGAAGGGCCGCTTAGAATTCCGCAAAAACGAATGGTGCAATTTTGGTGGACTTTCATTAACTTTCTCTGTCACCGGAATAATGCATAGAAACCGAAATGGTAATGTAATTTGTATAATTTTATACCGGTTTATATTTCAACATAAATGGATTCGTAAAGTACGAATTTTGAATTTTCTCGTAAAATCAAATAAAACTGGCTTTCACTTAAAAAGTGCATACAATTTAAATTTTGTCTGAATCTGGTAAAAATATATAATAACATAATCATTTCTCCGAGCAATAAAAGCAGAATATTTTTCTTCATTGCCTTTCATTGCACGATTACAATTAATTAAAAGATTATTAGAGATATTGGTTATAAAACTTTTCACTGAATTTTCTTGAAAAAGTAGAGACTCTTTCCTGGAATCTCCAATCGTCAACCAGATATCTCGTCTGTAGAAGATATTTTACACATGCTTAATAAAAGTCGGTTAGTTTATATTTTAGGGTGGCCCTTGGATTATCGCTAAGTTGTTGTTTCATTAATCGCGAAATTGTTATTTCATTTATGGTAACCTGAGTAGTTGAATATTATGGAAATTCTATTATGATGTGATTGGTTGCGTGAGTGCGGTGAATTTGATGGGAAAATATTTGTAAGAGCTTATTTCTGCGCTGGATGTCGCTTAGGAAATACGTTGCGCATTTTATGTTTTGCATCGCAAAATGGCTACCGGTGGTAAACTGGGTGTTTGGTGGTATAGTATGAAACAGCGGAAGGTTTTTTTTAAGTGGTTGAGGACAGAAGAAAAGAAACTTTGTTGAATGTAATTCAAAGGAATATTTTACCTGAACGCGATCATATCCAACTGCTGGAAGTCGTACGATTGTCTTTCTGATAATGGCTTCTTTCACTTCTCAGTAAATCACGCAGTGACATTTAAGAATCCGGGAGCCGAAGCTCATATCAATACTATCGAAGGTATGTGGAATGTAATAAAAGGGGTTTTTTAGAAGAAATACCACCGACAATCTGGCATTATGGAGGGTATTTTTGACTCTTATTTTTGTGAATTTATGTGGCAACGGTAGTATGCATGTTCTAGTTCAGATAATTTTAGAAATTTTTTTGGATGCTATTAAGGAATTTTGTTTACCACAGATTGAAAACACAGAAATTTTTAAATAAGGTTAAGACGATTTTTCCTTTTTGTATTGCATATGTGTGATAACAAGTATTTCCCTTTTTGTGCTATTTTTTATTGCGTTATTTAAAATGCATTTTAAAAATTATTTAAAATGCAAGTTTATTGAGCTCCGATTGGCTACAAATTTTATTCAGTTTTGGCGATGAGTAATTTTGTTTTAACCTTATATGACGTCATCATTCTCCAGAATTTTTTTAAGTAAAAATAAATCGATGTGTACATGGAGAAAGTCAAGGCAGTGCCCAATGCCGAGTATGTGCAATTCTATGATGTTTTCCAAGTGAAAATAGGTAGATGAGTATATGGACACCGAGTTTGCGCAATTCTTATGACTTTTTCGGGGGGGAGGGGGGTTTGTGTAGCATCCTGAAATTGTGCCTTGCTGGCCAATCGCCAAAAAAAGCCAATTTTCGTCAAGGAGCACCATGAAATATATTTTTACCAAAGAGTAGTATCTGAAATGTTGCTTAGATCAGTGTGTTTAGGAGAATTCTTCAATTACCTACCATAGCAGAATACTCAATAGTCAAGATGTAATAGAATTATTTACTTCATTCCGCTTGTGATTTTCAAAAACGTTCTATTCGAGCAAAATGACAAAATTTTTATCAATACATATCTGGCACTAAAGCAAATTAATTCCGCATTGTATTATGATACTGAAAACAAACATCTCTGCTAACCAAAGTGCACGACTTCCTGCTTTTTATAGATTTCGTATGCATCATATCATATCATACATAAGTTTTCAAAATTTTTCACTAAAATACGCACTTTTCTTTCCTGATCATTGCATTTTTTAATTGCTAGTGCGATTTAAAAAACAGAAAATTTCTATTCAAAATACCGATTGTTTAAATTTTCTATTATGAATGTTCTAATCGACTCATTGTTCGGCATTTTTATACTGACGCACGCCATTTTGTTTCCAGAATTTTTTGTTAAAGAACGTGTGTAATGAACAAATAGTTAAATAGCTGCTATTTTTCTGTGTTACTTGAAGGAATGGAGAAAAATAAATTCTAAAGAGAAATTTGAAAGCACTTTTTATTTCTTGATGATTTTTCTGGGGAGGGGGGAGGGTGCAATATGTACCGATTTACAGTGAGACATTTAAAAATGCTCAGCACTTTTAGAAAGAGAATATACTCGTTACGATATGTTTCAATCAACACTGAACATTATTTTTACATTTAAGCATAAAAAAGAACATTTTGTTCTCATATAAAGAATACAAAACTCCGACTGTTCAGCACAAACAAGATGTTATATATTAAACCAGTCTTTTTTGGACTGGAATATAAAAGCAACATACCTTCACAAACAACATTAAAAAATGCACAAAATATTCAGATATTTCATTTTTATACTATTACAATTAAAATTAAACGACACGCGATAACAACAGAAACGTAAATGTGTTTGAAAACGACCAATTAAATTTTCAAGTATAAAATCAGTGAAACAACATGCCTTTAGACTGGACAAACTATACATTAAAAGGAGAAAAACAATTCTTTCTTTAAAACAGCTACAGAATACGTTTATACTTTTAAAACTGTCACAAAATAAAGAATTTTTTATGTAACAATAATTAATCATTTTTATACACCGATCAAGAACAATTACATGGCAAACACCAATCAAGAACACTTACTTTTATACACCACCTTTTACACATTACTTTTATACACCAATCAAGAACACTTACATGGCAAACATTTTAAAATAGGAGAAAGAACAACTTAAATTCACATTTTATTTCACAATTTTTCATGAACTAAACATTTGTTTCTAAACAATACACAACATATCAGGATAAATTTATTTGGAAAAAACGAATAGTGTTCTTCAAGGATCAACATCTGGTCAAAGCTTACTTGACAGAACAGCTTGATTTTTAATCGCTACGTAAATGTTCGAATTAATTTGTTCAATGAAACAAAACTGTGTTCCTCAACAACCGATACCTGAAGCAAAGCTGATCTGAGAACACTGGTAGAGCGTAAGTCACCGATTTACTTGCATTTTCAGTGTTAAATATTATTTTATAAACTACTGAACTACATTTGAATATATTTACTGCTATTCCTATTCAATGTTAAACTTAAATTTCAAATGGATGTGTTGCTTGCTATCAACTCTTCCTCTCTCTTATGCCCCACCCTTTTTTTTCTTTTCGGGTTTTTAATGAATATTTTGCAAAAGCATTCCAAGCGATAATTTTTAAGAACACCTAAAGCATTTACACGGTTATTTGACTGGACAAAAAGCGTATGCATTCCATATGACAATCTGATTAATAATCGTCGTTTCGCTTCAGTTTCCAAAGAATTAAAAAATAAAATTAGACAGATAGTTGGAAACCCAGTGAGAAAACATTCTAATGATTATAGCTCTTTATTCCTTCCAAGAAAAGGGAAAAGGATCTTCCAGCTTTGATAGTGACTTAACTGTCAAATGAATCGATCATCATTGGCGACTTCGTCCTAACGCCAAAGTACAAAGGAATTGCATAAAACTGAACAAATGCAAATTCTAATGAAATCAGTTTATTCTTTATTTTATTTTCTTAACAGTTCTTTAAAAGATTTTAACAATTGAACTTTGGGTATGCACCGCTTGACTTTTCCTGTAATTTCAGGTCAGCTTTGCCCCGTATAGATGATTTCTACAAGATAAACACTTATCTAAATATACATTAAATCGAGAAATTTTTCCCTCACTTAAAACAGTAGTATCACAAAACCATATGTAAATTACATATTAAGAAGTTTAAAAATATTTTTAAATAACTGTTATGTATTTCTTTCCTTCCTATATGAATTACAAGCCGATGAACATTTAAAAAATTTAAGTTTAACTAGCTTAATAAATATAACAGGAGAAGGCACAAAAAGATGCCTATTAAGTTAATGTAAAAGTTTAAAAAAAATAAATTTTTGCCTTTAAATTATTTAACCGATTAATTTATTTTCTCCAGCATTTTGAAATTTTCATAATAAACAATAAAAATAAAAACTGAGTTAGTCACTGTCTTGCGATCCTAACGCAGAATCCTTGAATATTATGAGAATGGTTGAACTAATATTCTGTGTTCTTTTGTGGCTATTTTAATTTCCTTCTTATACACTGTGCAATTCACCCAAATAGTTCCTGCACCCTTTCCGTAACTCTACAAATAATATTTTTAAAATAATGAAACAAAATCATGTTACGTCTTGTAACAAAGA
Organism: Stegodyphus mimosarum; assembly: GCA_000611955.2. Classification (NCBI taxonomy): domain Eukaryota; kingdom Metazoa; phylum Arthropoda; class Arachnida; order Araneae; family Eresidae; genus Stegodyphus; species Stegodyphus mimosarum. Next base: position 360,612 of record KK114152.1, on the reverse strand, counting down.
GGCATATGCCGCAATTGTTAAACCACAAATTCTTGGGTAATCCTAGTAATAGTAATAATACGATGCAAATTCCCTTTCCCAGGAAGAAGCATAATCGCACCTGAACTGCTGCAAAGAATATCATAGAGAATTTGGAGACACATAAATATTTTTGTCAGGCACGAAGGAGAACATACCAGGCTCTTTTACAGAAACAAAATTTCACAAGGAGTTGTCGGTGTATAAAATCATTTGTTCAACACAAGGAAACACCTAATCTCGGCGAACAGACTGGCGGCATGCCGTTTTCTAGCATTTGCTTATGTGAATATGAGCCAGTTTTCCTTGCAAAGCGTTCCACGAAAGCATCTCCCCAAAAGGCAGATAGTTTACTTTGTCTAAATTAATTAACTTAACCGAGGGAAATCTTGGACAAAGAGGCAGCTCCTTGAACAGAAACTTGTTTGCCTCACGCGAGAAAAACACATAACCAGATCTTTGGACAACAAAAGAAATGCAATAAATTATAAATGGAATAATAAGATACGGGTTTGATTTGGTTGAGGTAGGTCGTTCAAAATGGAAAAGCACGTAAGAGCTATCTGCTTAGGATGAAGGATGCCTTAGCAGAGGACTTTCCATGGGGTACTGGCTCGTGTTCGCATATACATGGTGAAACCTCGAAAACCTAGGCGAATCCTATTATTCAGGGACCTTAACCACTATTAATCTAGCCATTGGTTTGCCTATATGATGTAGGAATTTCTCGATAGACTTATTGTAAACAATAAGCATTGGTGGAGTCGGGTGATGCCGCACGACGTTGCATCCCGACTTAGTGGGACTCGTCGGCTTCACCGGTTGGATCGCGGCCCCGAGGATTGCCTCTGGGGCCAGGATGATATTCTACTATGTAGGGAGATCCTTTGAGAACGCTAGGAAATGGAGTCCTGGTTTTCTGGTGCACTGTAAACAATAAGCCAAAAGCAAGGATCATTCAAAGCCTTAGCTGTGTCTGAAGGAAATGGAATAATTATGTTCTAAAATTAAAGATTACAATCAATTCGACTCTAAAACATAGTGTAACTTCTGGCCGTACGACACGATATTTTTTTTTTACTTTTTTAATTGCATATTAAATGAAGTTCTTGAATTATTCGAGCAATTTCTCATTGCAGTCATGAATAGTTTCGCAAAATCTAGTGAGGGAATACGGATGCATTCAACTTATTGGCAGAATTTTCGGCGGCGTCTGGTATCCTAAAAATTTCTTCGATCTGCATACAGGATGCAATATTGCCAGTAGTCTGAAAGTTTGAGATAGCTGGTAATTTAAGCTTTGATATAGTTCCCGTTTGCGCAGTTGAATTTAATATTCCTGTACTTGTGGCATTTAATTGTATTTTTTCTCTTCCTTAGCCGAATTTTTTCCATATCAGTTTCGTATGAATTGCACACATAAAAATGGCTTGATGGTAAATGCAGGTGACAATATCAGTTTTTATTTTCTTTTTATTGATTAAAATTGGATAATGAAATAAATTGTAATACTGAAATTAAATCATTATGTTCCATTTCTAAAATCAAAATACCATTTCAGATTAAACTACTATAGTAAACTTTTAAAATCAAAAATAATAGTAATGCGAGAAAAGCTGTAATGCAGATGACATCAAATGCTGGAATTAATTCTTAAAATAAACTTCATTCAAACTAAGTTTTAATTCAGAGATTATGAGCATGACCGAACTGTAATCGAAATATTACAACGAATTTAAATAAATAAACGCAGTGAGCTTCAATAATTCTTTACGATTGTTTCAGAATTTGCAATTGCTTTTGTTAGTCAAAAGAAATTAGTCTTTCCAATCAGTAAAAGAACATCTCAGTGCGATATTGGTGATGTCAAAATGTACATCGCCCAAACCTTCAAACTCTTATATCTTCAGATAGCCAAGTCACAAAAATTATATGAAGTAAAATATTCAATGAAAACAGTCTTAGTTGATTTACATCAAGATCTGCATAAAATATAAAATTTGTCATACATGGCGATTTTAGATATTAGAAAAAAACGAAAAGGGAAAGGTTACAGAAATTGTACTTTATGAACTATGGAGAAAACGTTTCCTCATTTAAGATAGAATCAGACTGCTTTCAAAATACTTTTTAACATAAATCTAAACGTTTAAAAATGTTTCATTTTGTGACATCAGTTGAAACTAAAAACACATATAATAGAAATAACATTTGATTTACAATTTCATTTATTACAGTATTGAAATAAATTAACTCAACTCTTCAGCATATCACTAACAGGATGTGTAGCTTTACCTCTTAATGCACTCAACCGAGTAAACTCGGACACACCGAACTAAATTATTACAGTGCTCCCGAGCAAGAGTTTTGTTTCAGATATGAATATAACAGACTATATCCTCTACAGTTTTGAATTAAAATAAAGGAAGAGGTTAAAAGAAATTGAGTTAAAATAAAGAATAAAAACAATTGGCGGAAGAAAAGACTACTTTCTGGATTTTTATTGGTGCATTAAGAGATTAATTTAAATAAAAGATTCGATAAATTTTAAAATTTAATAAAATTAATACTAAAAATCTTCCATTATAGGACAACATGTGCTAACAGTTTTCTTGACAAATATGTATATGCATCGGCTTGATACTTCCAACATGAAAATGTACTTTCATCATCGGTTCATTTCGATTGTGAAAATTCTGCTCTGAGAATAATGTGAAAATTCTTTTTCTTTTCTGAAATTCTTTTGTATTCTATTCTTTTTCTTTCTTGCGCAAAACATATATCTTTTAGATTAGTTACTTCAATAAACAAAGCATGAAATGGTAGAATGACACATACACTTTAACAACATTTCATTTACAAAACTTACTTTGAAAATAAGAACATTGTTATAAGAAATAAGAACAACATATCTAATTTAATGATGATTAGTAAGGGTACCTTTGGAGTATAGATCTTTCGTAAAAAACGGTTTGTCACTGATCGTGCTATAACGAAAAAGATCCCCAAACTTTATTTAATTAAAAATGTAGAATAGTTAAATTACCCATAATTCATTTTAGTATAGGGTTTATAAAACTTTCTAATCAAGAACGTATAAAAGAATATTAGATTACAGTATGCCGTATTTATTCGAAAACAAAACCCACTTTTCATGCTGTACTTTTCCCCTAAAATTTGGTAGAGTCTTATTAATAGGCCTTATCATAGAAGAAATTGCAGAAAGAGAGGAAGAAGTTTATTTATCACATTATACAAAATAATTACACTGTTTAGGTGTTAAATAAATTACCTATAATTACCGTGCGTATGTAGCTAAACTCAAGTTTCCGGTCTCCCATATAAAAGCTTTTTGGCAGCACATTTCTCTTCCCGTTATGTAATGGCAAAACTAGATGAACGAATTAATAAGTTTCGAAAGACAAAGCTAAATGGATGAATTTATAAGTTTTAAAATAGTCTCTCGCTCTTTTTTGACTGTTTACTGAATATAATGATGAGTAGTTTGTTCTGAAATGTTTATAATTGAGTATCGTGCCGTGATAAAATTTGTTACTCAAGAAGAAATTAATTCCAAAGAAATGAAAAAAAGCTTTAATTATATATACGCTAATTCGTCTACCTATTCTACGATTAAGGAATGGGTAAAACAATTTCGAATATGCCAAGAATCCGTAGATGTTTTCAATGAAGATCAGCCTTTGAAGACCATTTCTGACGAAGGTTGACATCAGAAAATAATACTCGTGTCAAGCAGGAAATATTGAGTGAGACACGATTAAAAGTCAGATGAAGATTAGATCTATATAAAATAATTGTTTTTCACATTTTACATGAACATCTTTACATAAACAAAGCCTCTGCAACCTGGGTACCCGACATCTTTTAGACAGTTCAAACACAGCAACCTGTTAATGCAGTTCAGAAACAGCAATACAGAAACCTGTCAATGCAATTCAGAAACAGCAATGTCTTATTTAAGGAACATGACCACCCTCCTTACAACCCCGATTTAGCTACAGGTGATCATTATCTATACTTCGAAATGAAATCTGACTTTCATGGAAAGAAATTTAATGGCGGCGGGAAAAGAGCACATTTTGGGTGTATTATATAGTATTGTGAAGACAAACTCTCAGATCATTTTTGGTTTATTTGATTATGACAAACCACGCGAGGGTTATTTGCCTAACGAGAAAGATGCTTTCGTGGAGCACTTTCTAAGGGAAACTGGCTCGCATCCAACGTTACACATGCGAAAAATCAACGCCCATGCAGCCAGCCAATTCGCCTGGAATCGAAATCAAGCACAGCTACCAGTGTTAAGTAATTTTGCAAGATGCTTATGAAACGAAGTGAAAAGTGTGTTAAAGGTACAAGGCTAACATATTAAAAAAATACACTGTTACATTTTTTTTCTCTTTCTTTTAAAAGTGTATTAGACCGGAAACGTTTAGTGTAACTACAAACAAATCACATAACTATCGATAGCTTTAATAGTCCCAGACTTCCATTTTAATCAGAACCAAATAAACTCGAATCAGAACTGTATTCTGATCAAATGTTCACCTACTTTTTTTCTTTGTCTTTAAATTCGTGGAAATACAGTTTATAAGCTGTTAACGAAATAACAGCTATAAGGTGAAAAATTATTCGGCGTCATCTCGCTGGGATTTAATTTAAGCATTTTCGAAACGTACCGAATTATACACAGAGAAACTTAGTTTTATAAATTACAGGCTAAAGCGTCAGTCACATTTTTAAAAATAATGCATAAATAAATAAAATTTATTTCAAATGAGGAACAAAATTACTTAAATAAATTCCTAAATACAGAAATATAGCATACAACATTTTGCTACATTATTCAAGGAACAATTGAGTATAAAATCAGTAATTTTATCGTATATTTTCATGAATTCAAGTTTTCATGGATTTTTAGAAGGTAAAACACGATTTCAAAATTTTAAACTTGGAGTATTTACATGCTACTTCACATTTTAGAAATAAACTTTCAGTTTTTTTACATCAGGTACTTCTGTTAGCACAACCAACTTAGCAGAAACCGCCAAATTTTCAAAATACAGCCTGCTCTGGCAACCACGCGTATAAAAATTCTTCAGTTTATAACAAGTAGCGTCGCCATTTTACTACGCTTTGCTTTTGTTCTATTTCAAGTTCCAATTGTTTTTATAGACGCAATGTGATATTTTCCATCTGAAATTCGGTAAAATATCTGCAGGAATACATATTTTTTCGATAAATCACTAAAGGAAAAATTAATTTAAAGATATTCTTAAAAGCAATCATCACCAAAACAAGAGAAATAAAAACGCGAATGTAAGTAGATTTATTGATTGAGTTTCGAGATAAATACCTAATTAAAACGTAACATGTATTATATATACATATTTATGTGTAAGAATTTATTTATTAGATAAGTTTTGGGATTCTTTCCTAGGAAAAGAAAAGAAATTAGGAAAATTGATATAAAAGTGAAGGGTAGTTTACATTTTGAGGTACCTCTTGGATTATCGTTAACATGTTTCATTTATCGCCAAGTTGTGCCATTTATGGTAACCTGGGTATTTTAAAATGTATATTTTGGAAACCCTATCATGACGTGATTGGTTGAAATCAGTGCCTGATCGCGCTGATTTTGATTGTTGCAAAAATATTTCTTAGGGCTTATTTCTGCGTTGGATGTCGGTTAAGAAGTATGTTGCTTATTTACTGCTTTACACCGTAAAATGAAAATTAACTTGAAGTTTCGATACGATTTGGAACGAATGGGAAAGCATGCAATTATTGATTGGTGTGTGTAAATGAAGGTTTAAATGGCTTCATTCACCGCTTAGTAAATTACGCAGTGACATTTAAGGATTTGGAAACCGGAGCTCATATCAACACTACCGAAAGTATATGGGTGTAATAAAAATGGATTTTCTATAGAAATACCACCGATACTACGGAGGATACTTTTTATTCCTACTTTTGTGAATTTATGTCGCGACGACAGTATACAGATTCTAGTTGAGGTAATTTTAAATAGTTTTTGAATGTTGTTAAGTAATTCTGCGTGTCACACACCGAAGACACAGAAATTTCTAAATAAGTCGATATTTTCTTTTTTCACTGCGCAGATTAGATAACATACATTTCTTTTTTTATGTTATTTCCTTGTTTTATTTTGATTTAAAATGCAGTTTATTGAGATTATAAGTTTTTTTATGTTTTAATTATGTTTATTACATTATGTTTTGGAGGCCATTTTACTTCGGAGGGCTTTGCACGTAAATTGTAATGGCGCCAAAAAAATCGCGAATTTTCGCCAAGAGGTCCCTGAAATATATTTTTCCCAAAGTGAACTTTAATTCTAATGTAGTAAAAATTTTTTATAGTGCTGTCTATAGTAACTAAAATTTTTAACTAACAATAAATTTATATGAAAATAGTATAAAACCGAAAATGTTAATAGAAATAATAAACAATTATTGCTATTAAAAGGAAATTAATTGACTTTTCAAGGGAGGGGGGAACAAACCGAATTCCGATCAGTTAACCATAATCAATCGAAGCGAAAGTGTTTCGTTGTCTTAATATGCAAGAACCAATTCTAAAACACCAAGCCAGAAATACATTTAGCCCAAACTGATTCTAAGTACAAATAAAGAACAAATCTTAAGAGGATATTTAAGTAACTATTTAGAAGTTGGCTATACTGATTCAAAGTTTTTTTTTTTTTCCAATGGCAGATTGTGAACAGTTACAGTTTGTAACAGAGTCCGTTAATCTATACTAAGGCCAGATGTGATGGTCTCTTTATTATGGAGGCGCTTAATAGGTGGGCCACCATTGCCTCCTATGAAGAGACGAACAGTTACAACCATGCCTTCTCCGGGCTTTGAACCCAGGCCCTTCGGTATCGCAGTCAAGCTCCCCTAACCACTATACCGTCTGAGCGACTACTGATTCGAAGTACAAGTCAAGAAAACAACTAAACTAAATATTCAAGAAAACATGTAAATATTCTTGCATAAGAAGACCATTCCTTGGCACATTCGTTGCGTCTTATAGTAAAGCAATTCAAAAACTAAATAAACATAAAAGTAACTTAGACAGTGTAAAAATGTAAGAAATAATAATAAATTTAAAGTCTTATTATGCCAAAATAAAATAAAAATGCACGAGACTTTTAAAAATCAACATAATTTATAATATATTCAAAAGACCAGAAATGAATTAAAGTAAACTTAACATTTTTGTTAAATCGTCAATCTGAGCTAAGGTGGTTGCGCTAATAGGTAAGTACTTACTCACGTCATAAATATAGACACAAAGAATAAATATATTTCTGTTTACCCAAATGTAGCAAATCTAAGCACGCACTTTACTGGATTAATAGTGTACTAAGCATTCAAAATCTGTGACTAATTACAGATGTTGAATGCTATACAAAGCATATATTTAGTTAAAGAATTTATAAGAAAGATATTAAAAATTTACTCGTTTAAATTTAAAAATTATATGATAAAACTGCTCGCATCATATTTATTCAAAAGTTACACGTGAGAATTAAACTTCATTTTTAACTGCACAGTATACATATTCTATTTACATGTGAATATACCAAACATTAGATCAATGACAGCACTTGCCATGCACAGCTACAGTTTGCACAATCAATGTTAACCGAATCAATTCCTAAAACATACCCCGAAGAAATGCATTAAACACACCTTACTATCTGTCAAATGTAAATAAAATTTTCACACCTAGATTACATTATACCACATGAATATCATGTGAATACTACAAGGATATCATGTGAATACTACATATCATATGATGTAAAATTACACATTGCGCAACGCATAATGCAATGCATTAATCATTCCATGCAAAATCATTGCGTACTTAATTATATTTCCTATTATAGGAAACACCATTTGGATACTGAATTAGATAAACCATTATTTCCTTATATACATACTGATTTATTCTTAAAATTGCAACACTTAGGTTTCTTAGAGTAGATCTCTTATGATCAGAATATTATAGCATATAAAATGAATTATACTATTTTACTGTGCGGTAATACTGTTTCAACTTCCCATACAAAATGCTCTTTTTACCTGAGATTATGTGCTAGTTTTCCGAATTTTCAGAAATCCAACAACTAATATAAAGTATAGCATCTTGTATGTAGGTATACAGTTCTTTCGACAGATTGCCTTTAAGACCGGGTTTAGTGTAGGAAAATACAATTTACATAATGTTGCCTTGATGAGTATTGTCACCATTACAACTCATGCATCTAAACTGTTAAAATGCTTCATTGAAGTAAATTTATATTATGCTTGGTCACTCAGTTCGCATGTCCCACCCTTGTTGGCACTCAAAGATATTTAGATTTTCCCAGTAGGGGTGCCAAATGGAGAAGAACAAGCCTGGGGGAAGATGATGTAGAAGATGTAAAATTAAATCTTTTATGTAACCATTAATGTATAATTTCATATTCATGTATAAGTATTAAATGAACGGCATAAAAATCATAAAAATACTGTGATTTATGGACTAAATAAATTCAGTCTTTTTAGTAAGTCCATCGGTTCCCATCGCCGCATGCATATTTGTGCTCACAGTCAAGACTGCCATGGGAAGACAGTATATTGCATATCACATTATAATGTGTCACTTATGTACTCACATTATGTTAAATATAAACTGATGCATCTCCTGTCTTATATCATGCTACGCTGATCAAAAGAAACCGAACAATGATAACCAAATCTTAAGTTATCCGAACGAAACCAAGTCTACATTCCATCAAGAATCATCATTTATTGCACTCATATCCCTACGCCAGGGGCTGCTTCTAGAAATCTTTTGATTGAAGTATGTTCTAGAAACCTTTGCCATTGGACTTGAATGCGTTCTGCAGCCATCGCAGAAGAAATGAGTTTGTTTTATTTCCTGTGATGACCTTTGCGTCTTTGCGCAGGTGACCAAATAGCTGTTCCATCAACACAAATTTCAGCCATCGTATCCAGTCAGTAGGAGAAAATACCTATATATACTTCCTATGGTGATAAACTCAATGCACTGAGGTACACAGAAGACTGTCGTAATGCACTGCTGGGGATACAATACCCAGCACATAACATATTCGATGCAATATTTCATGATACAGTAGACTTGGATATCATAATACACACTAGCCTGTGTAGAAGCTATTGGCAACATCTCAAATTCTCCAAGACTAAAGAAGTGGCAGAAAGCTAGAATGGATTCTGAAGTGGGTGAAGATTAATGACATTGTTAATATTCAGCGGTGACTAAGTAAAGTTAGACGTTACAATATGGATCAGAAATGGAAGGAAGATAAATAATTGTTACAATGTGTTCTGTGTGATAACCGAGCTAAAGTTTCTTTAAAAAAGCAACGATTTTTATGCTAAGAAAACTTAACAGTGATTCTTCATCACTTCTTTGTCAGATTTAGCAATCTCTTTCGACGGATTGACTTTATACCTCAATCTAGGATTGAGGTATTATGAATGAATACCTGAAATACATTCTGCAGAAGAGAACTATTCAAAAAGGGATACGGACTGAGTATGTTTTCATAATTTATTTGGCTTTGCTCGGTTTCTTTTTTACCAACGTAATATCTAAAATTCCATAATGTAAATGTAAGTATGTTATTTTACACCTCTAGGTGGCGTAGTATTTATTGTTATATATATTATTATTTATTATTTTACAACTTTAGTTGCTGTAGTATATATTGTTTGACATATTCATATGTACTGTTTTACGACTTTGGGGAAAATCGATGGACGAGAGGACAGACAGAATCACCATAATAATTTATGTCTTTCATTTATATCTCAGTGTATAATAATAAATTATAGCCCCTTCATGTCTTTATATATAAATAAATTGCATTATATCATTCTAGCTGGCTTTATAGTATCAGTTATGCTAGCTTTAGTATCGCTGAGCCCAGGGTCGAATCTCGAAAAAGGCATGGATGCTTGTAAGACTACATATAATGAGTGTGCGGTATGGGGGCAGCCCTCTCGAACGGTTTGGCAATATAGGATGAAGGGTGATCCGTTCTCTTTGATCCATTCTCCAGAAGTTTTCTATGAAAACCGAGGCGGAGCTATAAGATTAGTGTAGAAGTACTACATAAAATATGTATATATGACCAATAGTGAAGTTCTGATGTCTCGCTCACTTCTAGCTGTACCTATTATAACATTCTAGGTAAAATCAGTTTCGCATTTCTAAAGATATGTTTACTCTTAACACTTCCGTTATGACCTTACTGGTAAAAATAAATTAAATGAAATTCAGATGTGATCTACTTTAATGAGAAGAATTCTTAAGCTCTTTATGCATTGGCCATCTTGAAATGATGGAAAGCAAAATTTTCAACGACAGCTTCCGCGAAGCGTTAATAATAATAATATTAAAGAAATAAAAAATCACAGCTAAAATATATAATAAAAGATTTCAAGGAGCTTTTTTGATAATTTTCCTTTATAAAGGCTGTCCTTGAAATTTTGACTAAAGTTTTAGATGGTAAGTCAGTTTGAATACTATCAGAATCAACAATGCCTGTTCAACTTTCGGCTTCACATTACAAGTTCAACTCTATTTGCGTGTTAAATAACAATATTTTAATACATACTCTTACTTACCCTCTCCATGCTTTTAGAACTCTAAGTTAGTTTTAAATGATAATTTAGATTTAGATCCAGTATTATGCCAATAAATAAAATAATATGTGCAGAAAGAAAGAAACGGAAAAAATGCCATGTCATTGCTTCTCATTTAATGTATGGAAATTCTGACTGCACTTTTTCATTAGTAGCATCTCCTCTGAGAAAGACTTTGTGTCCATTGACAAAATGTCGCTGAATGTTATTGTGAACAGAAAATTTTAAATTCGTTTTTGAGATTCCCAGTATGGCAAATAATTTTATGATTTAGTTTTTTGACAAGTAAAACGGGAGTTAAAAAATAAGTATTTGAAAGTATCTATTATATTAAATATATTAATAAATTTTGTTAATAAGTATAAATGTACAATATTCAGTACATCTTAAATGATAAAATATATTCATTTCAATAGCTCATATATATATATATATATATATGTATATCTGCTGTGCCGAATATACAACTGAATATAAAGAATGACAAAGTTATATAATACTACATGTTTAGGTATGCATATTGTAAAGTTAAAATCCACGGAATATGCTAAAACTATATATAACTTTATATGGCTATATTTGCATTTATGTTCTTTTTTATTTACCTATAAACAATGAAAAGATTTAATGTCAGTTAGAAATCTAATTAAAATAAGTGTTTTGGCACACCGTTCTAAAGAGGCACTCTTAAGAGAGAAGTGCACTAATTTGATTTATTTTTTAAACCGTTTTTAAAAGTCTTTGATCACAATTTTAGCTGATAATTTATAGTTAAATTTATTTTTAAAGTCGATAAATTATCAGAAAAGGAACAGAAGAAAATACATAATAAATAACTCTTTTTTTTTACATATATATAAAAATCTTTCATCAAAAGTTATTTGCAATCGATGGCAAAAATACCACTAATTCCTAAATCTAAAAATATTTGAGATAAAACATATTACAAAATTGTTACACAAGATAAACAATGAAATATAGTAAATATGTGAGACAAAATCAAAGAAATTAAGAAATTTACCTTGTTATAATAATAACCAAATTATTTATTAACATTTAATAATAAAACTGTACAAACCATAATACATTCCTTATTCGTAGAAATTCAGAATTTGAACTTCAATCAGAAATGAGGAAAATCTGTGTCTTATCGGGTCAAATAAAAATAAAATTAACTTAGCTATTAGGAAACATGAGAGCATCCGCCTATTTTTACCGCATCGCCGGAGTAAATACATTCTAACGCTCAAAAATCTTGTATTTCATAATTACCTTTCCATCTCTAACGAATCTCAGACTTGCCAAATGCACAATAATAAAAATTTCATAGGTAAATTGGCAACAGGTGTGGTGAGAGTTGCATTTTTAAAATAGTAGCTTTTTTTATGTCTGTACTGAGGAATCTGTGATGACTGATGATACTCCCAACCATAACTACGTTATAATATGAAAGTTAAAATGAGCAGATAATTATAGTTAACTTTCTTATTTGAAATCATAGCACATGTTTTTACAAGATTATGGTGTAACGATAATGCACATTTCTGGAGTGAAAGATATGTTCTGTAGACTACCTACAATTGAAAAGCATTATATAAAATGTGAGATTTGATGATTTAATTCAAAGTAATTTGAAAAGAATTAATATGTTAAACTTCTCGAAACAATGCGTTCCAATCATTTGCATGCTTGATTAAAAAATGGCTCTGTTTCATTTTGAACAGCACAACATTGCAGAAAACAAAATAAAAAACAGTCCGACTAAAATAGACTTACAAATAAATACAAAACATTTCAACATATAATATCTACTCTAATTATTACATCCATCTTAGCTGCCATTGAAGTTTTACCTGCAGGTTTTCTAAAGACCAGTTTCGAATTTCGTCTTTACTGCTACGCTTTAGTTTAGATAAATGCCAGTGCTACACGTTATAATTAGTTTAATGTCTCTTAAAAAAAGAAATAAAAACTATTTTAAGTGAAATGATATGTGTCACCAATTAATATTACTTTTTTTAGTTTTCGAGAAAAAATAAAGATGTTAAAGATTAAAGATAAAAAAAAATAAACATGCCAAATTGCACTCGCAAAGGATTTCTAACTTTGGGTGAAAATTAGTTTTAGCTTGAGGATAGTTTTATAAATGAGCTCTGTGGGTTTCGAAAGAATATAAAATAGATCCCGCTTCTTCAGCGAGCAAAAACAAAAATTCAGTGTGAGGTAAATGTACCGGTAATAAATACAATTGAAAACGCCCATTGATGGCAGCCCAAGAGAGAGGATGTTACGTTTTATTCACTGTGTTTTATTTCGAAAAGGGTTACACAGCTAAACAATTTTATATTCTATTTTAAGAAAAGAGAAAGAGAGCGACACTTTATGTTCAAGAACCATACTCAAGAAACAAGACAAGTATGTTTCTGTGGAAGTTAAATAAAGTTAGGTTATTTGAATATGAGCTCCTCTATTTATATGCCTAGGGAAGGGACGTTTTCGTGGAGTACTTTTTAAGAGAAATTGACTCATGTTCATCTTACATATGCATAAGAAATTAACTGACTGCAGGTGCATTTCATACTGTGAGACAAAAATTCTTTGAGGGGAGAGGAATTAGCCATAAAGTCACTAGAACTGTTTACTCTATTTTTTAGGAAAGATGACTTGTTATGGATAAGCAATGATTCACGGATAAATAAAGAACATGTTGTTATGTTTTCCCTGCTATTAATCATTGTTGTTATTTTTCATTAATATATTTTTGATAAATTTTATATATTTTTTCGAACATTACAGACGAATCTACATATTGCCTGTATTCGCCTGAATTAATTTGATACGAAATAAAATAAATACAAATGATATAATTTAATCCGAAATAAAATAAATACAAATAATATAATTTAATGCGAAATAAAATAATCTAAATATAATAATCAATATTCTTAAAAAATAATAATTTAATTACAGTAAGCAAATCGACGACAATCTTAATTTCACTTGGCCTGCACGTGTTAAACGATTAAGACAATTAGACTTTCGGATATCTGAAGTCCGTATAATTGAGGATTTAGTAAGGTCTAGAACAGGCAGCCTTTTTTTGGCTGCCGGTCAGAATCAATCAAATTGTGTGCACTAAAAAAGGTCTTTCAGGTTAGTAGTACTTTCATTTTAAAACAGTTTCCTTTGAATAATAAGACCCAAATTTATTGAGAAAATAACTACCACACGCTTTAAACTTTCAACATGAAAATTAAAATTATAATACTAATTAGTATTATTATTATGAAAACAAATATAAGGGAATTAACTTTTTCTGCTCGATATCAATGACTCCCGTGATACAGTTTAGTGAAGTTTGGTTTACAGATAATCGTCTTAAGACGAATACAAACATCTGAATTGTTCGTAGTTTAAGCTGCTCTGGCTATTACTTAATATCATGTGTGAAAATATTTACTGGCATTTATAAGATGAAGCGAAGGCGAACAAAATGGCAAAGCCAGTTTTTTGGAATTATGGGTTATGGATCGGCATTGCCAAATTTATCGATTTCTCCTTGATTATAATACATTTTTTTTAAATAAAAATGTATGTTCGTTACTGCGACTTTGGAATCAAACAACAAGTGCTGGTTCGTGCTTATATTCTATAATTAATTTTTATATATTATACTTTATTTTCGGAATTCAAGGGAGTCACTTCAAATTATGAAACAGGTCACTCGATCATAGGTTGTCGAAGACTGGTTTAGAATATTTATTATAGGAAAAGGGTCTATTAATGGTATATTTACATCACATTGATTATAAAATTGAGAAACAATGTTTCCATGAACATTTCGTTTTAATTTCAAGAAATCTTAAACGCTTTTATTATATATGGTAGTCAGTATATGCTCACAGAGATACGTAGTATATTTTATGCTGCTTATGAAATAAATAAAGAGGCACTACTTCAGAATACAGGGCGCTATTAAAAAATTATTAATTCTAATAATAACAACTCATTCTCATCAAATGATTTTGAAGCTATTTCTAGAAAGAGAAATTTATATTTTATTATTATTATTGTGTTTTCAAATTTCCTCTCGCAGTTTTCAAAAAAATTGTTCGAATGTTTATTCTTATTATTTCTGTCCAACAGGGCTGAGATATAACCATCCTGTTCTTCAAAAGCAACTTAAATATCTTTCGAAATACAATGAATACCGTTCATCAAAAGTAATGTCTGAAATTCTTCTCTCCTAAAGTAATGCGTTAGAAAAGAAAGCGAAATCTAAATTTTCTTTACTGATGCCAAACAAACATTGCATTTTGAAAATTAAATTTCAAATTAAATTATTACACAAAAAACAACGGGGTAGTATCATTATTATGTTTGTATATTTCTAAATTAACAGCTGAAAGAGAAATTTTAAATTACAAATGGCTTTAGCATTTATGACTGCTACAGCAATTTTGTAAACTATTCGATATCATATATCTTTCTGGAATATTATTTAAATATCCAAATAAAGTAATTGAACAGAAATTAATTTCCCCCCTACTAAAAGACATATATTGGGAAACTCGAAATTTGATGTTTTGGACTTGATTCTGATTGATCTTGTATGAAATAAATCTCGAAATCTTAATAGTATTAATTTTTTCCTTAGGTACTTTTATTATATTTCATATTTCTTTTATTATATTATATTAGTTATTTTATATTAGTTATTTTATTATATTTCATATTTCTTTTATTATATGCTGATTTCGTTAATTTCGCAATAAATTTTTATTCATTCCTAGGAATATTATTCGCAACAAAGTGTCAAAATAACAATTTTAACCTCAGGAAATAACTTTTAAGTTTTCTATAAATGGGAGCACCACACTGAATTAAAATTGTAAGCACATAAAAATTATAATCTTGAAAGGAACTTATAAAAAGTGACTAGCAAATTTTACGAAATTTATTAAAAGAAATTAAAAAGCTAACCAGACTATTTGTTAGTCAAGGGATTTAGTCCCGAAGGACTATTACTTTCGTTTTGCGATTTTGCGTCGATTCACTCTGAATGCCCGTTTCACTTTTCAAATTGTTGCCACGAAATGTTATCGCTCTGCATTAAATTTTAAAAAATGAAAAATCTGCATAAATGTATGCATGTTTCTCGCATTGTGATAAAACCTAGAGCCATCGAATTTTGAATGACGTAATCCTACTGCGAATATGGGCATCTGGAAGCCCTAATTTTGAATTTGAAATTTGCTTTATTATCGATTTTATGTTTTGTAACATTTCAACGAATTTCTGATTAACAAACTAAATGATTTCAAAGCGAGCAATGGCAACACTGTACGGAAAAAAAAAACATTTTTATCTCCAGCGCACGAGACTTACGGAAATTCTAAAGATATGTTCATTTTAAAATGATTTTGCGATATTGATTTTGAACTGAATTTTATGGTTTGAGTACGTAGTACATAATATTTAATAAAAAAAGGTAACACACGAAACGTTAAAAAAACGCACCTTTGGACGTAATTTAAAATCTGAAATCTTTCAGATTTTTTTTTTTTTAATGTCACAGATCACTTATTTTACTTGGATAAAATAAGAGTAATTAAAACAAAAAACAAATAAAGAAAGAAAAATAAAAAAAAGAAAAAATCTGAAATGTTTCAGATTTTAAATTACGTCCAAAGGGGCGTTTATTTAACGTTTTGTGTGTTACCTTTATTTGTTAAATACCATGTTCTTCGCACTTACACCATAAAATTCAGTTCAACAGCAATATCCCAAAATAATTTTAAATTGAGCATATCTTTAGAAATTTCGGTACACGCTCTCGCGCGCTGGAGATAAAAATGTTTTTCTGTACAACGTTGGTATTGCTGGCTTTGAAATCTTTGAGTTTGTTAATGAAAAATTCGTTAAAGTTTTAGAGAATATTGTTACGAATTTCACATTTATTTGGCTATTTATTTAGAACTGTAATTAGAATTCTTTTTTATTTTCCCGTGCAACGCACGCAGACGATTTTTGAAGAGAAAGCTACGTCAAAAAAAAAAAAAAAACATGCATACATTTATGCAGATTTTTCATTTTTTAAAATTTAATGCAGAGCGATAACATTTAGTGGCAACAATTTGAAAAGTGATACGCCGTTTTTGTGTTTCCGACGCAAAATCGCAAAACGAAAGTAATAGTCCTTCGGGACTAAATCCCTTTGGACTAAAAAGCCTAACTTTTCGTCTTAAAAAAAATTTGTGAAATTGTGGCAACGTTTCAACATATCTTTGCTTTCTGGTTACATGATTATTTCTGGTTACGTTATTATTAAGAATGAAGTTTAATATTCGCTGAAACTTCCCTGGTCCGCGTCGTGACGTAATTAATTTATTTTGTCGTAGCAGCTATATTGAAATTCGATGCCAGTCAATGCAATATTACATCAAAATCATGACATAAAACGGAAAAGGAACAAGACATTTATGCAGGTCTCACATCATAAATAGAAAAGAACAATTTTGTAGATTCTAATACAGTCGAACAATAAAAATTCATGCATTTTTTTTTTCTAAATGAAAAGTAACATCCTTGAAATACTCTTCAATTAATATGAATTGTTCTTCGTAGGGCATAACACAAAACACATCTGCTTTCAAAAACGAATTTCTACTTGTTACGAAATGCAAACGATATTCCAATCGCTTAATGAATGTTTCTTATATAGCACAATAAAAATTCTTAATATAAAGTTTCGAAATGAATTCCATTTTCTAAATATTAAATGCATAAACTTTTCATTCCCTTCTATTCTAACCGATTTACGTAAGAATGATGAGTTTTTTACTCAGTAGTTGCCAAGTTCTAGAAGCTGAGTCAATGACTCGTGGCGCCATCTAGTATAATAGTTTTAAAATAATCATTACGGAAGATAGGTATCTCTTTATGAATATATGTATAAGTTATCACCGAAATTCTCGAAATAACAACAGTAGTTTAAAAGCAACACTTTTATATTCTTCATGAAAGCACCTGCAAAGTGTCCATCCAATCTTGGCGCGAAGCTCATAGTAACAAGAGAGTTTTTTTTTTTTCCTGTAGTGCGTTAAAACCCCCAGGCATCTGTATAACGTACATCACATTCTTGTAATACTGGAAGAGTTCTCTGAAATAAAAACATTTTTTATTTAAATAATATAAACACATAAATTAAAATTTAAATTTTTCATATCAAGCTATAAAATTCAACTATTTTAGGCACTGCAAAACTTATGAACGTGCAAATACTCACTACAGAAAACACTAGAACTAACACACTAACACTGGAATGGAGGTGATGGACGTCTGTGTACATCTTTTAATGCAGAGGTCTTCAGACTTTGCTTTAGAGAATAAATAAAGCTCAAATTCATTTTTTAAGAAAGCCCTACGTTCTCAGAAAAGTAAATGCTATAAAAGCATTTAAATACGATTAACCCTCAAATGGCGATTTCTTCTTGTAGAAAACCAGTTTTGAAAATGATCGGTATTACTAAGATCATAAATAAACATTACTATTTAACATCACCTCTCCAAGCTGGAAACTTCCATAGAACGCCGAAATCATCTGGAACATGCCTGGTAGTCTTAGAGAAGGTTCATACTGATGTTCTTTTGCTCTGTATTCTTGTCCTAAAACTCTGAACAGCTATGAAAAGTTTCAGAAGAATAATACTCGCTGTTAATATCAACATAGCTATTACGCATAGTTAGGAAGATATGTTAAGAAACATTCTTGATAATCCTGCATTTATGAGTATGCTTGTATTAAGAATTTGCTGTGTTTAAATTCAGCTGAAGCCCGGTTCTCAAAAGTTTTGCACCTAATGCCACGTCAGGTGATTTCCAAAATATTGCTGTATAACTGAATAGCGATACTAGCAGAAAATCATTAATCATGTAATATTTCTCCGCGCAATAAAACTTCTTGCATTTCCCCCGTTTCATCCAGTTAAAACTCATATTGGTACTTAAGTAATATCGTCAAGATTGCTATCTTGGTAGAAGTAGCCAAATTTTCAGAAAGTGCCAAATTCTGGCAACCATACTCATAAAAATAATTTCAGTCAAGCAACCCGGCCATTTTTGTATGCGTTATTTTTTGTTGTAGGCCAAGTTCCAATGGTTTTTATACACAAATCGTCATATTTTCTGTCTTAAACTTAGTTTTAAAAAAATGCGCTTGTGGAATTCACCAGCAACAGAAAAAACTACGATAAAATTTCGGCAGCAATACAGAATTTTGCTGAAATTTGTCTAACTGGAACAACGAGGAAATGGGTTTTCTAGATAGCCGTTGTTGCCAAAGATTAAAGGAAGCCGAGTATCCAGAATTCTCTGTTTTTTTAGTGAAAAGATATCGTTATAAACTTCGGAAGAAGAATAACGGAAAAAAATTACAGGAAGATTCAAAGAAGAATGTGTTTTATAATTTTTTTTAAGTAAGACATAATCCTTATCGTAATAATTCAAATTTGCATTTTAAATTGCTAAAGTATGTTTTCGTTTTCCCGTCGCCCAGACGGTACAGGGGTTAGAGAAGCTGACTGCGATACCAAAGGGCTTGGATTCGAATGCCGGAGAAGGCATGGTTGTAACTGTCCATCCTTTCATAATGGGCAAAGGTGGCCCACCTCTTAGGTGCCTCCATAGTAGAGTGACCTGACCACCAATTCTGGTCTTAGTAGTGGCCAAGCCGAGTTCGGCTGAGAGCCCGCCATTGGAGGGA
>KK114152.1:273295-341016 GCA_000611955.2 Stegodyphus mimosarum | reverse complement strand
CAAGTACTGTTTACCAAATTCTACAGATATCTATAGTTTGGGAATCTTTCTAAATAGGAAGGCGCGAAAACCCCCCAATTTGCACATGCTATGTAACTTTAACATTTTCATCCGCAAAACATTGCAGATTGCGCCAAGATGGTTGAGATAGTACTTAAGTAACCTCATATTTATACTAGCCATTGAATGTATGTATTTTTTTTTCGGTAATACAACTACTTTATGCAGCTACATACAATTTCTTTGGTGCGCAACAACTTAAGCGCAGTTTGGCGAATTTTTTTTTAGAAGAAGAAGGTGATTCGGTAAATTTTCGGATTGAAACTTAAAATGCATATGGTTGCCTAAAGATCTGTTTTGCTCATGGTTGCCAGAGTTTGGTGATTTCTTCTAAGGTGGTTGCGATAATCCGAAAGTAACTTTTTTTGGTATCTGAGAAATTATACTTGAGAAATTTTTGAAAGGTGGAGACGGAGGAAAGTACTGTTCTTTCATGAACTAAAATACTCATGGATTATGTCCAGCCGGCCAAGAAAGCTTTAAATAAATTAAAGGCCAAAAGAAAGGACTAATATTTCCTAATCACAAATAAAATATATTACTAAAAATATTTACTTTCTTTATACTCTTATTTTCTTTATTTCTTATGGCTTGTTGTCAATACCTTACTCACATTTCATTTGTTTTACTGTTTCATTTCTTTAATTTTTCTGGGACATATCTTATTTATTTGCTCATAATTAATTTAATTCATTAATATTTCAATTATTCCTTTGCACTTTATTTAATTTTAATTATATACTTGCAAGGGATTTTTCTTCTTCCTTAATGTACGGCTTCGCTGTGCGATCTTAGCACATCCTGCTGGTATTTCCGTGAGAGCCGAAATTCAAATCCTGGCGAAAGCATTGCTGATTTTCCTTGTTTCCTGCTCAGATAAATGCTGAATAACTCAATATTTTATGTGTTTTTTTACTAATTATTCTTGTATTTATTTATCATTATTTGTTGTTCTTCATGGTCTTCTAAAGAGTTCCGGCATTTTTGATTTTAAAAATTAAACCCTGAATACGTGTAACCATAATTGAAATAGTGAGTAAAATTAAGCATTTATTTTCATGCTGTAAGAGATGGATTAAACTTCGAATTTAACGCTTTGTTGCCAAAATCGTTCTTTATGAATTTGTATTTTAAAAGTAATAAATGTTTCATATACCGTTAATCACAAGACGGTACTTTTTTAAGAATGAAAAGAAGAAAAAAGGTTTAGTCCTGTCTATAGATTGCTAATTTCTCAGTACCAATTTAGAGTAATAGAAAGTTGTGGGGTGAATATAAAAAATAATACGCTCCCAACGAATTCCAGAAATAAAATGTAGAGCAGAAAAAAAATCATTTGAAACGAAATCGGATCCATCAAAAGCTGACAGAATTTTACTAATATAACGAACTAGAAAGCCGCCTTTCTACGCACACTTTTATGTTTGTAACCCATGATGCGTTAGTATGCGCTTTTTTTCCTCCTCTTTTTCCAAATATTTAAGTTGAGTTCACGGGAAAATGTGTCTCTAGTTTTCTAGTGAATCCGAAAAAAGAAGGGCAATATGAAATCGCAAAGAAATCTGAAAAGAAATTTAAGCAAGCAACAACAAAACTAATAAAAAATTTTAAATGAACCAGTTCTGCCTAAGATACAGTAAGAAACAAAAGAATATTGGACAAGCATATCAATGAATGCTGCTGAATTAAATCATCAACGAAGACTTACGCATGTGTTTTCGTGCTGGGTATACAAACTCAAATTTCAAAGACAGAATCAGCGCGCAGATTTCACATAGTAAATTTGCGTAAAACGATTTATTTTCAGTTGGTATTTTAAGACTTAAAAGATGAATTTTCTTCAAGGACTGCTGCGTGTATTGATCCACCAGAATGCATTCACAGGAACAACTTAAAGTTTTAAATCTCATAAGAGTAAGTTGCATATATTTACAGGACTGCTTTTACAAGGTAAATAAAACATTTTTGTTCAGCTTCAGGAAGTAAAGACGGATTAGAATTGGGATCATTAACTAAAACATTCAAAGAGGGTGCTTCACACCCATAAATATCTTTCAGTTATAGTTAATGATTCCATTTCTAATCCATCTTTACCTTCAGCTTTAAAAAAAATATTATTATTATCATTGCCAATAGATGGCGTCAGTGACTTTATTCTTTTCTTTAGCTGAAACTTTCTGGAATTTTCTTTCTAGGTTTGGGTGGACACATGCTTCTTTTTCGTCACACCTGAGCAGCTGAAGAAAGTTTTATTTAAATGTATCTCTAGGTTTCTAGTGAATCCGAAGAAAGAAGGGCAGTGAAATCACAAAGAAATCTGAAAAGAAATTTCCTGCAAATTTATGTAATTTACGCCTAGTCCTGCAAATTTGTATAATTTACTCTGATTCGTATTGCGTATAGTACCTTTAACAGTTATTTCCAATATTTCATTCAGAATGTAAATTATTTTTAATTGCAATATGCTTAATTAAAATATTACTTAAGTTTCGCTCAACGTCATGTTAAATTGTATGTCTTTTGTTATATCACGAGTTATGTAATATAATATTTCACTTGATGTAATATAAACTAATTCATTGATTCTCAATTTACGTCAAACACTTTATTTTAAACACATTTTCGGAGAAATAATTTAAACAGAAGATTGTTTTCCGAGCATTTAACACTTTATTCACGCGTGTAACACTTTATTTTAAATACATGTTCTAAGGAATAATTTAAACAGATGATTATGTTTCAAGCTTTTAAGAAAAAAATTACACAAAATTACGACAAATAATACTTTCATCATGGTTTATTATTCAGTAACTATTTAAACAGAAATTTATTGCTTACCTTTAGCCCTTCGAAAGTCTCAGGTGTGAGGCTAGTACTATTTAAATTCAGTTTTCTTAAGCTCTTCATAGCTGCAAAAATGGCACATAGTGACTTGTAAGTCAAATAACAAACAATATTACTTCTACAATTAAAATTGTACCGGTATTTAATCAGTTATCAAATTAAGCAATTTTTACTATTTTAGCAACAAATGTCTAGTTCTACATTCGTATTGTTACGAAATTCACGTTTATTTGGCTATTTATTTAGAATTGTAATTAAAATTCCTTTTTATTTCCCCGTGCAACGCAGACGATTTTTGAAGAAAAAACTACGTCGGAGAAAAAAAAAGCAATAAAAATAAAAAAGCGCGTGCCAAAAAAAAAATTCGTAACAGTATCATGAATTTTAATAAATCTAATAGAAAATGAAAAAGATGCTAGCAGTTTTCACTCTACCCATTGACTTAATTCTAATCAGTGATGACGTATCAATGATCACGTGTCAAAGATGAAGAAGCATGATAGGGAAGAAGGGAATTGGGGCGAAGGGATTTGGGGGCTTGAACATCAGGAAGTACCGGGAGATTTTTTAATACCTGGAACCATTTGTTTTGCTCATAGAAATTAGAATATGAGCTATTAATAAGTTTCATTGGTCATTTTAGAATGTAGAGGGTTCGTGAAAACATTCAGAATCATAATGCCGTTGGTTAGGTTTATGTTTTGCAACAGCAATAGAAACCAAAATTTTCTTAACATTTTCTTTTTAATTTAAATTAGCTGCTTGGTAAAAAAAAGAAGCAGCTTCTGACCAAACGAATTCTGAAATAATGCTTTTTCCACATGTGAGCTGTGTGGAATGTGAACCGTGATTTCCTAATAAGAGACAAGTGGAAGGATACAGTACAGATCAAAGGGTCTTTATTGCGAAATGTTATTACAGCAGAAGAGACTCTGTTCAGACTCAAAGAGACTATTGTATTCAGTTAATGTGCAGAATAGACTATGAAAAAAATACAGCCTTAAGACTAGTGCTGAAGTTCGGAAGTACTGGCAGTGCTTGTAATAGAAGAAAATTCAAAAGCGGGAAAAAGCAATCAGGATTCCAGAAGAGTTTGTGAAAACTGTCACAATAAATGACCGTGTCAGAACGCCTTGAAAATTTAAGCGTAGTGATCTGTCAGCTTTTATATACAAAGTACAGTTCATCCAAACTTTGTCACCTGATGCGAAATCCAAACGGCTCGACTTTGCAAAAAGTTTGCTTTCGGTCAACTTTTCGAAAATGATTTTGATGTACTGGATAACCTATGATTTTCAAAAGATGCTCTTTTCCGTTTAATCATGTATGTTAATAAACAAAATTCGCTATGCTGAACATTGCAAAATTCATATGGTGCTTTGATAATCCTTTACTGTTTACTGTGTGATGTACAATATTTTCTGTTGGCATTTTCGGTCCAGTGTTCATTGATGGAACCATCACTAAGCAAAGTGAATCTCTGGAATACCTGGAAAGAATTTGTTCCTTTTTTGTTTGGCATGTTTGATGTCAAATATTTGTTAAACGTGTGCTGTCTAACCATTATCCCCAAATTGACGAGAAGGGGTCTGAATGACCCCAGTGTCGCTGAGTATGACTCCATGTGACTATTACCTTTCGGGTTAATAGAAAAACAGTGTTAAAGATGAAACCTGTGACAATTCATGAATTGGAACCGAATATAGAAGCAGAAAATTTCGAAATTTCTGGCGACTCATTACTTACGTTGATGCTTTATTTTGTTCTCAGGTTGCGCCATGGCCGTATAGAACAAGAGTCAGACACTGAATATATTGCACTTTAAACTCCCAAATCTTGGGACCATTCCCCAGAAATAAGAACATCTTGTGCCAAGTGGTTTGTAAATTGTGGATATTTTCAATAGTTTTATATATTAAAAATCACCTGCTACTTTCCTTCTCTCTCAAACGGATATAAATGAAATCAAACACAATGTATTCTATATTTTTGTCAAATTGAAATTGACAGTCAAATTGAAATTATTATTAAAATAAAGATAATTTTTATTGTCCAATGCAAGCAACTGAACTGAAATTTTGGAAAATATTGAACAAATGGAACGAAGGATTAGAGCAGAAAATTGTGTTTTTAATAGATGGTTATTTCCTAATATATTACTGAACACTTATGAATATAAAAACAAAAGGTCTCTTAATTTAAGCTTGTCGATCCTTATGCTATTGCGAGAGCTTATTTTGGTCCGATTGTCCTACTCAAGAATTCTAATGTCACGTATAAATCAGAATATTCCAGCTCCATTTTTTTTTCAAAACTAATAAAGAATGCGTAGTCATATGATAAATTAACCAATAACGAACAAAAAAAAATCTTCTTGCTTACCCCCTACCTCTCAACTGCTTGTCTTTCAAAGCGAGGTTATGACACTACTATACCCAAGTGGTTATGAGACTACTGCATAAGACGCCGGTTTTCAAGACATGTCCTTTCTAAGAAAGCTGCCCAACATATGACAAAAGACATTCACAGTGATACTATACCATAAAGAAGTCAGCAAAATTATAAAAGCGAATTCTTAATTTGAGGCAAGAGAAGAATTAAATCTCTAAACTGCGCACGCCTGCTCTAGCACAAAGTTTCTATAACACTGGGAAATATTTGTGGACTCAAGTTAAAGCATTACCATAGATACCATTGGTTGATAACCCTGATGCACAGTTGTTTAGACTGTTGCTAAAAGTGCTTCCTAGTGTAATTCAGTGGAATCTTTTACAGACCTAGCAGTGAGAGATTTGTGACTTTGGAATTCTTGAACGAATAGGAGAAATGGATTTTAGAGGTGAAGAAAAAAAAATTACGTGCCTTTAAGTAAGTAAAGTAAAGCGAATAACTTAAATTCATCGCCTTACATAAATAGGGAACGATAAACAGATAACTGCCGAAACAAAAATTTAACATATTGGTGAGACCTAATCCAATGATCCAATGAACACGGTGTTATACAGGCAATTTTTTTGGTTACTAATATCTTCGAAAGTGGTCATTATGATGCAGCTGCACAGCAAGAAGTAAAAATGAGAGTCCGTTTCTATTCTGTGTTCAAGCACAGGAGAATTCCTACTTACGGAGAACTCCTACTTACCTGCAACTATATCGAATGAGTCCACCCCTGCATTTCTACATGAGCAAGCGTGGGGTACACAAAACATAAACAAAATGCATTTGTTAGTTACCTGTGAGTGCGGCAAGTCCGCTATCCGTGACTCGTGTCTCGCACAGATTGAGCACCTGTAGGTTCGGAAGATGCTCTGCTAGGAGTCTCAAACCGGAATCACCGAACTAGAATAAAGCGATAGCAATTGCCACGTAATTTTAAAATATGTAACACAAAAAAAATAAATATTATTATATAATCTAAAAATATGCAATAGAAATTAGACTAAAGATTATTTCTTAAGTAAAAAGCGCAATGCGCAAAGTAAATCAATGAAATTCTTACTTGCGTTGACCACAAATTGAGGTATCGTAAGGATGACAGCTTGATGATTTCTTCCGCACATGCGCTGGTCACTTGGGTGAAAGCTAGAGAAAGACATTCTAAGTCACCGAAGGAGCCACTGTTCAGCAGACGTGATACATCCGCATCCTAGAAAGACAGATACAAAACAATTTAAAATAATCATTCATTATTATGCACTGTAATTCACTAAATAATCTATTCCTATATAATATATCTACACATCATGTTTCAATACAATAAAATATCATTAAATTCCTTCATGTGGCAATGCAGCATATGATCAAAAGCACATTTTGTGGGTAATACGGTTGTAAATATGATTTCCTCTGGAACTAAGTTATGTAGGAATGAATTTTAGTGGAAATAACTGCCCGTTTGTCTTACCAGCCTTCTTTCAGTCCTCATAAAGCTCTAAGAACTCTATACTATGTAACTCTTTATGCAATAACTACCAAGAAGATAGCTACCGAGTCTTGTTACATATCAATACGTCAGTTATGGTCTGCAAATAGCCCTAAAATCCTGACACCAGATAATTCGTTGTGCAGTATCACTAAAAAGCAGGCTACTGGGCCTTGTTACATCACGAACGGTCAGTTTGTAAAGTCATCAGGATTTTTAGTGGAACAGGAGGCATGGGAAATCAGTAGTGTCCTCACTAGGATTCAAACTTCAAGCCTCCTGATGGCTAACCAGACATGGTTTCAAGTACATCACGAAGGCACGTGGTAAGGAGAGAGAAAATGCCTTACGTTCTCTCCCACTTAAGGAGCAACTTGAAAGATATTTTAGTTCGGGCGCCACTTGCAAAGTCGTTAGTTTATCAAAGCAAGAAAGATAAAAAAAATGTGCAATGCTCTGGCCGAGTTTCGAACTACAGGCCTCAGGATTGCTAGCCAGACATGTTTCCAGTTACACACGAAGGCGCGCGCTAAAACGGAAGAAAATACCTTAAAAGGTTGTGTACTGCACATAGCCATGGTAATATATAAATCCATCGCAGTACCACTAAGAGACGGAATATCGCCTATCGGGTATTATCATGCAACTGACGATCAGTTACGGTTTCTACAAAGCCCTAAAATGGCGATATCTGATAATTTGTTGTGTAGGACCATCAACAGGCATACTACTAAATGTTGCTTCCCAACCAGCTGTCCATTGGAACAGACAATACGAAAGGCATGGCTATTTATTCTACCAGGCTTGAAATGCTGGAGAATTTGTTACAAAAGATTTGCAGGAGCATAAATTTATCTGTCCAACACAAAGGAGCACATATAGATCTTTTGAAAACTATCCAATTAATTTATTAAATTTAGTAAACTATAAGAATGAGAGAAATATGGGGACTTACAGAACATACCGCACATTTATATAATAATAATTTTTAACTGACAAAAATGTATATATAAAATTATAAACTATTGCAAACATAATCTCTAAGCAGACTGCGTTCATCTGTCAGTAGCGTACTGGAAATAAGTGTTCTGCACTGCGAATCAAAGGTGTTTATGAGTTTATAAAATGGTTTTCTACTCAAATCATTAGGTATCTCAAGCACATCCAGTAAAAGTGCGTAAGATGAATGTTAAAAGTTTTAATTCTCAAGTACTCAAGTCTACTCAAATCATTAGGTATCATAAGTACATCCAGTAAAAGTGCGTTAAAGTTAATGAAGTGTGTAAGTTTTAATTAGATGTCTACTGGATATCCAAAATCTGGATCAAATGGATGTACTCTATATCGCTGAAAAATCTCTTTTTATATTTATTACATGTGATCTTGATTTGTTTGCATATTTATTGCGTATCCAAAGTATCCGAAACCAATTCTTAATCGATTTCTATTAGATGTGATATGCGTACTAAATCGTTCTCTGCGAATCATTCAAGAAAGCATAGCCCGCATTGTCTCTTAATGTAATAAAAAATAATAGTGAAAAAATACATATAAAATATGCTAAAAATTAAAATTTAATCACACTAAATATTTTATAATTCCTGGTAATAGGTTTAAGAAAAAATGAAATGTAATTTAATTTGCTAACCGAACTTTTGTTTTCTCCTTACTAGTAATTTCTAAAAACGCATTTACTCGCTTCTTATTATGCTTCGGACTATTAAAGTGTTATATAAATTCTTATTATTTCCCTAATGGTATACCTAGTATAGAAGTGAAACATATGCGTATAAAGAAAAGGTTAAAAAATGAAAATGCATAAAAAATAAAATTTGAATTTTTATGATAGTAGCAATTTGCCATAGTTGATGCATTTCAATTAAAATTTATGAGATAATATATCCCGTATTTCCTTGCGTATTTTTTCTTTTCCTCCTCCCTCCTCCCTAATTTTTTCGCTCGAAAATCAAGAGGGGAAAATTATGCGAGAAATTTAATTGCCGGAAATTAGGGTTACAGTAAGACCGTAACAAATAAAAAGTAGCCATGGCTAAACTGGGCTCAACGATCACAATATTATTTATAAAAGAAATTTATTTTCCGGTTTTCCTATCTATTGAGAATATTTAGTTATATTACTAGCACAATATCTAATAAAATATCTTCATTTCTACTTCTTTGTTACTTGAATTTCGCTCGTCCCTGTTGTTGTCTCTGTTACTCCTTAGGTCACAAATTATCAATAAATAATTAAAGAAAGTGTTTACTTGGCCGTGAAAGGTCTGTTCTTATATCAGCCGAGAGTAAAATTCAACAGTTAAAAGGGAAAGTTTCAGTGTGACCTTCGTAGGTAATTAGCAAAGGTTTGCCTTAGTAAGACGAAAACAATAATTATGTGGACAAATCCATTTTAAAATTTAGAGGCGCTCTTTGTCCTAAGGCATTGAGGAAGGGGGAAATCACATGAATATTCTTAGAATTTCCAGAATCTGGCGGTAAATATCTGGGGGGATACGGTTAATTTCTTGATGAATAAAATATACATCTACTAAATTTACTTAATTTCACATTTAGTTAATTGATTAAAATTGTGCTGATAATAAAATTTTTGTCTTTGTTCAAGCAAATTTCTAGCATAACAGCATTTCAGAGAAAGAAGCTTCGAGCTGTTCCTTCGAAAATATTCCTACAAATAAATTTTCAGTATACTTTTAGAACATTTCTTTTTTCTTTTATTCCATATTATCTCTTGAAGATACTTCAGTTGAACATTAAATTAATTTCTTAAAGTACAATTGCACTGTTGCCTTCTCAATTAAACTACAAACGGCTTTATAGATTACTCATAAAGTGCTTACCGTAGACTTGGAAGGAAGAGCTAATTTCTTCGGACCACCTTTTTGCTGCTAGAAGAAAGAAAGTAATATACAAATTGAAAACAGTGCATTTATCTCAAATTTATAAACGTTTATAAATGTAATCACCAACTAATATATATTTTCATTTAATGTCTTTATTAGAAAGTTTTTGATTTTTATTTTGTTTATCTCGAAGAGGTCTTTATTATTTGCAATAAACAAATGTCCTGTCTTGGCACGTAGGGTGTCTAAATAAAATGGAATAGTTCTATTACCAGCTGGCGTAAATGCATCTGTTTCTCGCATAGCACAGCGTAGTGTTTCTTCCCGCTCGGTGTACTCTGGAGGGTGGTGATCAGCTGCAGCTGGAGGTCTCTGCTATCGACCACATCCATTTCCAACAAGGCACACAATGTCCGCTGGCAAGTTTCGTCATCTCTTAGAGCTCTAAGCATGCACGGACCGAGGTTCTTCGTAAGGGATTGCAAGAATTTTCTTCTCTTGTAACAACAGGACAAGAGCTTTTCCAACTGCAATAAATTAAGAATTTCATGTGAAGAAACTTTTTGTCTAAATATGAATATCTACAACAAGTGCATTACGAGAGCAAAAGAAATTATTGTTCTAATCATGAAAGAGTTACCTTACAGTTAGTACTCGAGGACTATTTGCCTTCGGTTACATGCTCGGACAATTAATAAAATATGTATGAGTTCGTTAATTTAAAACTAGGTCATGTTCATAATCATGTATCTATTGCAGATATCGTTTAGTTTATCAAAGCAGGAAACGTGAAATACCAATTACGCGCTCGCTCGATTACATTTAACCTACCAATCTTCCAAATGTTACCTGAATCTTTTAACCTCTTACACCAAGAGGAAGATGGGCCTGAATCCAGTCGGCCGAATATGGGTAGTGAAAAGTCATAGACCACCACATTTAAGTTCTAGAACCATTTTAGAAGCTTTGAGGTTTTACGGAGCAGCAAAAAAATGAGAAAAGAACTGTCCGTCGTTGGAATCGAGCTAACGCCCTTCATGATAGAAAACAGCAAATAATGCTGTATAAATCTTGATATATATTTAAAAAGCAACTGATTTAACTAATCTTAAACAGAGTAGAAATGAAATATTTTAACAAGCTGCATACAAAAATAAGGAAACCAAATATTTCAAAGATTTACGGGCCGCAATAAAAACATATTTTAGTAATGCTTACAAAGCACATTCACATGTCAATGTAATTGTTTTGCTTTAAAATCACTTTAAGCAAATGCTTTTCCAACTATGTTTTGCAATGTTTCCGATTGTAGAGCATATTGTGCAATCCCGATAGTGAACTTTAAGTATTTATATGAAAATATAATTTTCCATTACTTTACATAGTATGTACTGAGATCCCCAAACGATCTCGTGTTGAATGAGGAAAGGACTCAAAGGAATTCAAGCTAATTATGATACAGTATTTAGTCATGTCAGTTTCGTCAAACTGGTACATTTTGTAGTGTGTCATTTTTAAATTTCCACCTCGAACACCTTTCCCCCCCCCCCCAAGGGCTTCACTAAAATGGCGCCAAGCTTTATTCAGATATGTCTCGGAAACCTGTAATTGAGTCAATCTGAAGCCTTAAGGGTAGTATGTTTTCGGGTTTCTATCTTTGCATTCATAAAGGAGAAAGAAGATAACGAATTTAAGCATAATTTTAAGGCCTTCAAAAATCTGGAGATTTAGGTCTCAACTTTTATGCCTAGGTAGTAGTCAGACTCTACTTTTTGAAACCAAAAACATATTTTTTTTGTCTTTATGTACTTTTAACCTTGAAACCAAATGTTTCCCAAACCATTAATGCTTTAACACCTTGATGCACGTTATAAAGTTCTGGATGTTTTTTCGAGGTCTTGCCAATAACTTTTCCAGCCAGCTGAGTATTATTTAAGCATTAATGGTTTGGGAAACATTTATTTCGCTTATCTCTAAATACAACGCTTAACCATTGGAAAGTTACCTGTGAGCCCAGCTTTGCACTCTTTTCAGTAATGCAGTTTTGAGAACTCGGCTTTCGTTCGTTTGGTAGTTGTTGTCTAGCCGCACCATTTGTTAGTGAAGGTAGTTGCCCAACCTCTCTGTTTTGGTGTCCTTCAAGCTGGTAAGCGATTTTGGAGATCAAACCAAAATCTGTAGCATACAAACCTACATCGCACCGTATTACAAAAGTGCATTTCGGCCTTTGCAGGCGATATGAGGATTTGTTTTTCATTTCGTACGCTGCTTTGTCACCGAACTGCAATACATTCAATCACTTCGTAGCATTTGTAGCGCGAGATTGATGAACACAATTGTTCGTTGTTATTAAAGCTGCGCGGTGGTTAGGAGCCTCAAATGTTAACATAATTGATCTTGCGTTAGCAGGTTCATGTCCAAACATTCAGTTGAGCTGTCTTTAAGCTCTCCATAGTTAACCTCTCTGAGACATATAGTGAAGGGCAGTAGCGCGCGAACATCGTTTGTAATTTTTTTAGTGGGGAGCTGTGAGTCCTAGTATACCCATGGTTATCAATATGCAGACTCGACGTTAGTTTGATTTGTTACCATGTCTACTGACTCCATCTCTTAGTGAAAGAGATAATATCGTATTAATATTCTTGAAGCTGGTATGCGACTATGGGTACAGAACTGAACATTGCAATGTGGAGTTTTAAAACGAGCTTCGAGCTCAGTGCAATCGTAAGTTCAAGCAAAGCAGACTGTTCTGTAGATTAATATTGTCAGATTCTCGACTCATTAAAAATGTTTTATTTTCTTTAGATTTTTTTATTGCAAAAGTACTCTTTATCTAATATCACTAGGATTTTAGGTTTGGCATTACTCTGTCAGTCGGCATACTCACAAAGGTTCAACTTTCCCGTTTGCCATAGTTACCTTAAATTTCCTCTCTCTCGAGCTGCATCACTCTCAGCATTTTACTTTGCCAGCGAAAACAATACCTTTGCTTTATGCCGTTAGTGCAATAAATAGTTTCGACAAACTAATCACACCAATTAAATATTTACCCCAAAACATCTTGTATTCCTAAACCTTTCAGACATCTCAATTTGCCTGTTATTTTTTAAATAAGTACTTTTGCACCTTTTTTAGGAGTTTCGCATACAGGGATGCAGTAGTTTTTGTTAATGTTTACTTCAATTTCATGTTTGTCTTTTAATTTTATTTACATATTGACTAGTGCCTAAACTTCTGAGACATAATTGTATTAAATACTTCAATTACTTTTTTTAATCAATGAAACAAAAATGCATTAGCTATTTTTACCATCGTACTCCAAAGATCTCCATCATCGTCGCATGCGATGTTCCCAGGGCAGTATAGATGGAACCACCCTTCTTTCTCCTCTCTAACTCCCAACAGCATCTGGTGTACTCCACATCTATCATCCTCCACGAAACGACGAATGACATCCTTCAATTGCCTTCAAAAACACCAAAAAAGAACGATTTTTACTTTAGATAAAATAAATGAAGGAAATATTTCCTGCTTTCTTTATATGATCATGAAATGCATTCTACCAAAAAGTGAGAGAATGACGAATCCTACTGAACGTAAAGAAAATAACGTTAATTGACAAACACTTTGATTTTTAGTAAAAATGCTTTTCTCTCCTCATTGTTAATTGCACTTGAAAAAGCCAATAGTGTCCAATTGCTGTAACAGCTTCATATGATAATTAATTAATGATAGACGAAATTGTTTTTCTTACATGCAGTAAATCCAAACATCTTGAAGCTAAACTGTAATATGGACTTCGGGTTTGCTAAAACAATTGCTTTGCAAGCAATAATTCTAAAGAAATTGGAATGTTTGAATCATTAAAGAATTACAAAGTTTTTGGAGTCAAAAATATTGTCATGTGTATTTCTTTAAAGTGATTATAAAAAATTGCATTTGGATTGTATGTAAATAATTTTAACCTTTAGTCAAGCCAAAAAGGTCCATTGCATTTTATGACGACAGAAAATTCTGGAGAATAAGCTGTCTAGCGTTTAGCGTAACAAAATCTAGTCTGCCAGTTCTGATGCAAATAAAAAATAAACTGGACTCGATTACCTCCTAATTAAAGTGTGACATATTTTTCAAAAAGAGGAAAAACTTAGCTGTAATAAAATCAAATTTCGTTCTTTCGAGTGAGAAGAACGACCAAAAAGCGTAAGAAGAAATTTAATATTAAAAACTGTAATTAATATTTGCTAAGACTAACTAAAAGCTGTAATTAATCTTTACTAAGACGAACTGTGAACCTCAATCGCATTTAAAATTCGTATTGTTTCTGCTTATATTTGCTTGCATATGTACATTTCATTTTTAAAAAGTATAGGACATGCCACATGAATATACTTAATAAAAAGTTAACACGCTTAACAAAAAGAATAACACGAAAATGTTATACTTACGACATAAACCTTCCGCAGGCAAGAGCACTGAAATAAAAAAAATATTATAGTTCACACAGAATAAAGCTTACATAAATTAAATAAAGTATCAAAGAAACATTTTTATGGTACATTTCTTTTTTTAACCCCTCGAATGAAGTTCCTATGAGATTTTATTCTTTCAAATTCGTAGATATACTGTCCTTGTAAAATAAATAGTGTAACTACTAAAGGGAAATATTTGTTGCAAGCATCATACAAGAGCGATCTAATGAAAAAAAAATGACTTTACTGCTTTCATGCTTATTACTAGCGTGCAGGGGCAGACAGATGACAGGGGTTAGTAAGTTATCTGCGTATTGCACCTTCAATAGTTGTATTTTCTGAATTTCCGCATTCAGCAATGGCTATATTTTGTTAAATTGTAATTTGTCTGTATGATTTAGCTTTTATAAAACTTTAGCCAAGTTTTAATTCTCTTTGTGCTCTACAAAAGTTCAAAATTCTACTTAAATGCGAAAACTAGAATTCTCTAATACACAAGATACATAAAAAGATGTAGTTTAATAGTTAATTACTTTCAGTCTTATAAAATAAATACACAGTTCTTGTTGATGTGCTAGTTTGTGATGAAATAACATCACAGGTTTTCCCCTATAATTTTGCTTGACCCTTTCAGACAAGTCATTTTAAATATAAGAACTTGTATTCTGTAGCCTTAGTTTCTGGGCGATTTTTGGGAATTCTGAGGATTCTTAAGCTAGTAAGTCTGCTTTAATTCCTTAGCTTTAAGACTGTTAAAATATTAAAATGACAAAGATCAAATTGCAGTTTCTTTTAATTTTATTATATTTAATTTTTCCTAAGTTTAATAATAAATACTTCGAAACTGTTACATCATAATCTGAAATTTTCTGATCGAAGTTTTTTAGGGTAGGGGTAATATTTTCTAATATCTAGAACATTTCGGTAAACCGTTTATTAACGCAAGAACATATATTTTTTTACTTAACTAAAGGGCAACAACAAAGACACTTTTAGAATTGTTGTGGATGTGATCGCACGCCCAATTTTATGTTAATAGCCTTATTTAATATTTTAAATCATAATATAAAATACGTATAGCTCACCACCAAGTCCATGAAATTTTATCAAGACTGGTGGATTCAATCAGCTATACATATATCAATAATGACGCAGTTAGTTCAACTGTGAATGGAGTAGAATATGTAGCAGTAGTAGTAGTAGTATCTGGTGTTGACTGACTTTATCGCGCAAAACCTTTCATGTTGTGTTTGTATCTTTTCCTATGCATATTTAAAATAAACCTTTATTTTCTGTCCAATGGAATCTCAGCGTTATTTATCTCTTAATAGCATAGCGTGGTTGCTCCCAAGACGTTTACGGATATATATACAGTTGTATTGCTTGTATTTTATTGTCTAAGGAATTTAAGATGTCTAAATTTGGAAAAGTTCCTTAATTCCTAGGAATATGAATACAGTTTGAGCAAAATGAGTTAGCCTTACACCTTGCGGTTTCTGGAAAAGTTCAGAATTTTGGATTGCAAACCGCGTTCCCTTTCAGCAGAACCTAAATCTACGTCAGCTGATTTCGAAAACGGATCTGCTTGTCAAGAACCTTCCTGAGAACTTTTCGATTCGTTACTTTATCTAACATACATGACTAGACAGATATTTCTATGCAGTTAATTGTTAAAGCCACTTGCAAAAATCTTCTACTGGTACTGCATAGTGTGTTCTTAATCGAATTCTTCGCTGTCTTAAAGGATCTACTAAAGTAAAATTAGTACGTTCAAAGCGTAATAAGATTTTTGATTTGTTTATGCAGACTGAGGAGTACATCTTAATTATGAGAAATCAATTTATGGCTATGAAGTCATGTTAAATGATTGTCCTATACTGTAGTGTTGAAAAAAGTAAAATTGGATTGCATTATCCTTTACGGAAGTTGAAGTTATTGCTTTAGGAAAAGGTATTTCAGATTTATAGCTGCTCAAATCTGTAATTAGTGAAGTCGTTCATATTAATAGCATTACGGTGTTTGAAAGTTTGAGAATAATCAATCATGTATCAGGCGCATACATCACCAGAATAATTCAGGTAGGTTTGAAACACATAGGCAATAGCTTAAATTTACTCGGGAGAATGTGAAAGCACATAATATCAAAACTGAGTTTATTTGTTCAAATTACTATCTTGTTAATTAAATCTTTATCCAAGTGTAAGCTGAATGAATAGTTACTTTTGTATGGTTTAAAATTATCTTAATTTAATTTTGAATGTGCAAATAATTGCGCGTGTTGTAGATGTAATCACATACCCAGTTTTTTATGTTATCATATTATTTCCTACTTTAAAGTGATATGCAAAACATGTATAACTCACCTCCAAGTGTGGAAACTTTATCAAGACTCACTGGTGGATTCAGTGAGCTATATATACATAAATAAGGGTGCAGTTAGCCCAGCTGTGAATGGAGCAAAACAACAGCAGCAGATGTTTTTTACTGCGCCAACTCTTTCATGTTGTTTTTGTATCTTTATTAGGCTTACTTAAAATAAGCCTTTAATTTCGTTCCAACAGAAACTCAGAGTTACTTATCACTTAACAGTAATAAATACTGTTATTATGGCACGAAAAAGGTCTTAGTTTATCCAAATATACTGTGAAATTTTATTGCCTGAATTTTTATATTACAATACAGAAGCAAAAACGAAACACAAATAATCACGCAGAGCTAAAAGCTAAAAAGAAATCCTCAAAACATATTGCTACATATTTTAGAATAGTGAAAAACAGATATAAAAAATATCACATAATTATATTAAAGATATTAAAAAATTATTCGAAGATCAAATTTTCAACATGATTTCAAAAACTGTGTGAACTACAGTTGACAAAATATTTAAAAACAAAATTTTTAGCGTCCGCTTAGCTTAGAAATATCAGTAGTTTTTATCAGTACATTTTGTTTCGTGTAATTTTAGTAAAAATAACGTGCGTAAAATACGATAAAGAATCGATAATATCTACAGTTTCTTTATTCGTATAACTTTTGTAAAAATGACGTACAAAAATAAACTGTACCCTTATTGCTCCATTATTATACGTATATTTTTTGGAGGAATGCCTGCTTGGGAAGCATTATCGAGAATATTCCACAACAAAGAGATCGATATTACATTCGTAAAATTGGAGGAAGGAAAACGATATGCGTGCAATCAAGCCTTACCCATAGCCTATAAGACGGGCTCGCAATCACCTTCTGTTATCACACAGTTCTAGACAGTAGAAAGGGTTAAGTTATTTCAGTTTGCCTAATTAGGTTAACAGAGGTTTACTTTAGTAAAAGTAAGTTTTATTTATATTGAATTCAAATCAGAATGCTTACTGCGTTTCAAGAGACATTCCTAAAATAAAGATGTCTTCCTCAATGAAACAGATTCATATTTACATTACACATGAGGAAATAAACATGGAAATCATACTTGCAACCAGCCCATTCTTTGAAACTCGAAATCGGATTAAACCAGTGTTTGTCAATTCTATTTATTCCGCTAAAATCCAGAGAACCCTCGCAAAAATCGTTATCAGAGCTGCTAAGTTTAACTATGCATCCTAAAAAACACTTCCTAAATTATCACCTTCGCTCAGTAACCTCGTTGAAACACCAAACAGAAATTAATCATCGCTCACTTAGGCCGAAAGAGACATTTGTTTTCCAATTCTATACTTCATTCCTTAGTCATCTATTCGCGAATTATCAAAACATATTTCAGTAATTTTGTTTTTAACTTGTTTTCTCATTATGGAACACAGTTACAAAGTGGTGTTTATTAGACCGCTCTGATATCGACACTGGGTATTGTGAAAGACAGGTATTATCACATTGAAGATTTTCCATGATACTTCCCAGGCAGAAAGTTTCTTCGAATGGCTGACATAAGCAAAGATTTGAGCAAAACAAATCGCTAAACGCAATTTTTTTCGTCTAGAAATCTGAAATTCAAACTAGTACTGAGATTAAGAATTTCTTGAAAGTTTTTCTTATTGCGATGTGCATGGCTACATCTGAGAAGGCCATTATGGTGGTCCAGATCCAAATTTTAATCGTAATAGAAATAGAAAACCAACAAATAATTTAAATGCTTTTGAGACTTCTATACTTTTCTGGAAAAAAAAAACGGTTGAGCTCTCGTCTCACTGATTCGAAGCACGTTATCTCCCAATAGCTAACTGGATGTGTTAACCATTTATACTAAAAATACGCAGGGAAGATATATCCTTGTATTCTTTACATTTCAAAGGCGACTGGGGAGTTTATATATATATATATATATATATGCGTGTGTGTGTGTGTGCATGTGTGTCTAAGATATAAAATATGAAAGACACAATTACTAACAAAACTATTTGATAATAAATCTTTTAGTTTCTAATTTTAGTTTAAATACAACCCCCTTCAAAGACTATGTAATCATCCAAAATGATGTAAGCTTTTGATCAACCGCTGTTCCGGATTCAAACAAAGCACTGCGAGCTTATATATACTCCACCTGTTTAATACGCGTCACCCTTTCTCTCCTGGTGTCGCCGCGCAAGCACGCTATTAATCGCTTGTCAGTTTCACAACTGTCTAAAAATGTATTTTGCTTATATAATATTGCGGGGTGCAGATTGCAGCCGTTGTACCGTGTCAGTCAAGAAGGTATGCCGTAATAGATTAGTGGTAAGAAAATACAGTTACGCTTTGATTATCCAGTTATTTGTGATTTTTCCAAAACTCCCTCTAATTAAGACGCCACTAGTATATCTACCACTTCTATTACCTCTCCGGCCATGACGTTAGAGTTGATTGGGGTCTTCTTCTCTCATTGTACCGTCAAAATATTACACACAC
Organism: Stegodyphus mimosarum; assembly: GCA_000611955.2. NCBI lineage: Eukaryota > Metazoa > Arthropoda > Arachnida > Araneae > Eresidae > Stegodyphus > Stegodyphus mimosarum. Next base: position 321,982 of record KK114152.1, on the reverse strand, counting down.
ACACACACACATATATATATATATATATATATATATATATTATATGAATTGTAATCATTAATATTAATAAATCATATTACAAAACAGACAAGATGTAATTTTGACATAATTCTAATCTCTCTAGCCCCGTCTCTCACGTTAAAACAAGGGCGAACTGCATTACTCTTTCGACAATTTTTCACCTTCCTTCGAATTCGCTACGCAGCTCATCGCAATCAATGCGCGGATACTATTTAAACTTATCTCTCTAGATGACATGATGAACTAATACCACAGTCATAACCCCAGTCCCCAACGCATTAATAAAATTCAAATCCCTCATCCTGCAAAAGCCGCTTAAGTGGTAGGAGACGAGAACGAACCACCCTCGGGAAAGTGATGAGATATTATTGAGTCAAATCTAATTACCTTCAGCGTCTAGTGTTGTTTTAATCCGGAAAACTCTTCGATTTTTAGTGCTCCGAAAAGTTAGCTCGAATTCTTGAAGGAAATCCAAAATCCTCTTTGAGACGTTTCGTTAGCTTCGCTGCAACTGTAACTGTGCACTCACTTACGGGAAAAGTGGGTAAATATTTCCTAAATCACGACCGAATTATTGGGGAGTAATGATTTATTTCGTAGGGAAATCCCAGTATTTGCTTAATTTAATAAATTCTCCGAGATCTCTGACATACGTTCCCGCGGGATGATCGACGAATTTCAATCTTTACAGAGATTTGTTATTGACGAAGCTGTAGATTATTGTACTTCCTTTTTTATCGAGTTTATCGCAATAATAAATTACTTTTGACGTAATAAAACATTTGCATAATGAATAAATTTTTGATATGATAAAATACGCACATAATTGGTCTATGAGTTTCAATCTTTTACATGTATAAATTACATGAAGTTTTAGATTATTATGCTTTCTTTTTTTCTAGATTATCATGCTTTTTCATCGTAATAAATTACTTTTTAGAAGTAATAAAATATCTGTATAATTGACAGACGAATTTCACTCTTTCAAAAGCTCTGTTACTGATGACATCGTGATATGTTATTGATAGATTATAAAAGTTTCGTTTCTACTTGTAAATGCAAGACTTTTTAATTACTAATTTACATTGCGTCTTTGCAAGGCTTTTCGATACATCGCGGTTTCTGAGAGTAAGCTGGTATCTCTAGATTACAGAGATGGAGTATTACAAATGGAGACAGAGTATTGTTCTTTCCTTTCTAAGGAATTTCAGAAGACGAAAGGAATATTTACAGATTATGATACCAAGAATCTGCACTCGTTAAAATACGCTAAAATCTTTGTTTTATTTCTGTTGTTTTCATAGCATTTGTTAAGTTTTTTGGGGGGAAAAAGCACCATATACATTGGTTATAATAAATTAAAGTAAAATCACAAAAATAACGATTGCTGAAAAAGTTACATGTTAGAAGCAATGCAGCACATACAGCGATGTGTGATGCTTTCAATTATGCGGTCTATCAGTTCCATAGGAAGTGAGAGCCATTGCTCTTGCAAAGCAGTTGCAAGCGCGGCAAGGGTCTGATGGAGCGGATTGAAAGCAGCTAAAGCATCCCAAACGTGCTCGATAGGATTCAAGTCCGGGGATCAACCTGGCCACTCCATGCGCATAATTGTTTCCTGTTGAAGATAACCATTTACGTTGCGATCCCTGTGTGGTCTTGCGTTGCCGTCCTGTAACAGGAAAGCATCACCTATTGCCCCGACATATAGCCGCACATAAGCATCAAGGTTGTCCTCTCTATAAACCTGAGTATTCACGGTTCCCCTTGGAAAGACATGGAGGTCTGTGTGTCCACCCAAAGAGATGCCACCCCAAACACAGACACTGCCTTTTCGGTATGCATCTCTTTCACGGATGTTTGACGGATTTTAACGAGTTCTAGGTTCTCTTCATATCTAATAACGCCTACTGTCGCTTTCTAGGCAAAACCTGGACTCATCCTTTAATAGAACAGCCCTCCATTGATCAAGCGTCCAGTGAACATGTTGTCGTGCCCACTTCAAACGGTCCCTCCTATGGCGTGACGTGAGCGGCACGCAAATGGCTGGTCGCCTCGAATACAGACCACTTTCGTGAAGCCTTCTACGCACAGTGGACGTTGACACCAACCTTCCGGTGGCTGCAGCAAGACAGGATCTAAGAAGAGTCGGAGTAGCGGTTCTATTCCTGCGTGCACATAATGTCAAATATCGGTCATCGGAGCTCGTCGTAGCAGTTGGCTGTCCTTGGCTGAACCTCCTAGATGCCGAATCTGTGGTTTGGAATTGCCTCCAAAGTCTATGAACTGCAGAAGAATTCACATTTAGCCACTTCTGTTAAACTTTGTCCTGCCTCTAGTCTCCCAATGGCTCTCCATCGTAGTTCTGCAAGCAAATGATGCCTGGAGATCATTGTACGAATTGGCTATCTCAGATTTCTGATGTCACTATCACAGTGAAATATGTGGGCTTGCTCTCAAACATGGACTTTTATGCTTCTCGCAGATGACGGATTCCGAATGCAGCGCCATTAATTTGCGTATTGCAGTTTTACTCAGCTACTCTTACTTGGCAACATATTCAAATTTTATACGGTTTGGATTATTTTTGACGGAGTTATCGCTATTTTTGTGGTTTTCCCTTAATTTATGATAACCAGTGTGTGAGAATTAGCTATGCATGACCCCGCGTGAAAAATAAACTAAAGGTCTTGTATTTCATACAACGGCAATATCTGCCAAGAAGAATGACAAGAATATACGTAATAACATACGTAATGTACCTGTGCGAAAACTTTGTAGAATTTGCGAAGGATATTTGTAAAGCCAAAATTTATAAAAATGACATGATCAAGTGTAAGAAAATGACATCTATAAAAATAAACCGAACCGAAGTTTTTTAAATTCCTGGAAAAAAGATATCATAATCCTTTTCGGGAAATATTTGCATCAAGAGTCTTGAGAAAGCGATTCAATGGAAATAATGCACAACTTTATGTTACATAATTAATCCTTTCTATTATTATTATTAGTAGTAGTAGTAGTAAGTATAAATGTCTCTTCTTGGCGTTGCTATGATGGAATAACATCATAGCAACTTTCTGTCTTACGTCCATTTGGTAATGCTGTTTCAAACAACACAATCTTCCGCAAATTCATTCCTTAACTAATAGGCGCCCGGCTTAATTGTTTAGCTCAAAAGCTATTCGGGCTTGAAACAGGAATATGAAAATAGAAATCAGATTATAAGTTTTATTATTTTAAAATTTCAGTGATTTTTTATGATTTTATCTTTCAATAGTCTTAACTCTTTGTAAATTTTGATGACAGTCTTGTTTAAAGTGTCAGGTTTCAATTTGAAGCTTCCATAATGCAGATTTTTACTTTGTTTATCTATTTTAGTAGCGAATTAAACATATTTTTCAACTTATAAGGTATTTCTCCCACCTTCTTGGCATGCCTTCGTAGTACAGTGGTTAGCACGCTGGGCGCATATTCCAGAGATCCGTGATTCGAATCCCGGCGAAGGAATTGCTCATTTTTCATGTCTCCTGCTTCTAAAAACCCTAATGACTCTACACTGGCGCCCGAACTAAAAAGGTGGTGGATGATGATTCTCCAGCACTGGGATTTGGCAATTGGATCCCCTTAACACCAGTCACCCTTTAAAAGGGGGAGTATATAAGGTATTTCTCCCACCTTCTTCGCATGCCTTCGTGGTGTAGTGGTCAGCACATTGAGCGCGTATTCAAGAGGTCCGTGGTTCGAGTCCCGGCGAAGGCATTGCTCATTTTTCAAAATAACTTAATGGCACCAGTCGCCCTTTAAAAGGGGGAGTATATTAGGTAATTCTCCCACATTCTTCGCACGCCTTCGTGGTGTAGTGGTCAGCACATTGGGCGCGTATTCAAGAGTCCCGGCGAAGGCGTTGCTCATTTTTCAAAATAATCTAATGACTCTACAAACTATTCATCGAAAAAGAGTATTTCGCTATATTAATAATATATTCACAAATTGACAATATATTATCATATATTACAAGGGTCTCAAACTCAAATTGAGTGCGGGCCTCAGGCCCAATCTGGAAATAACTGCCAGGTCATGACGGACAGAGCTTTACCCTCATTTTTTTCTTTCCTTTTTTTTAAACAAACTGAAAAGTATTATTAAAGAAATAAAAAAAATATATATATTAGCTTACTAAATATTTATCGAAACATTACATAAAGAATAAACTTATAAAGGAAAGAAAGTAAAATTGATATTTATTTCTATCTGAAATTTAAATTTGGTACTAGCAAGGCATTTTTGTTGGTTACACTTTGTAATTCAAGTATACTGACAGCTAAATATTAATTCTAAAACTGAACTTTTTTCAAATAAATCTAACGTATTTAAATAATCGTAAAATTATTTACTTTAATCTAAACTAAAAATAGAAAAGAAGATATGAAAGTTTTCTAATTTTCCTAAGTGGGACAAAATTTGAAGATAAATAATGACAACCTACTTTCGTTTTCTTATTTATTAAATTTTCTTCAACATATAAATAAAAATATGTATGTTTGTATGTAAATAATTACGAACTTTATTTCTTGCTGTAGCTGGACATAAGATAGCGTTAAAGTTTATAGTCTTGGAGATAAATTACTAGAAATTTTCTTCATTAATGATTGTAGACACGCATCTATCAATCGGGTTTTTTTTTCTTTTATCAGTTTTCAACTGTGAAAAAAGCTGTTTACTTATAAATGCATTTCCTAACAAAACGATTATTCTTAATGTAAACATTTGTATCCGAGCTTATTTATTTTTCTCACAACTATGACTAAAAGTTTAGAAAATTTGCATCTTCAAATCTTTGAATAAGATTCATATCATAATGTAAATTAATAAGCTCCATTTACATATATCTTTGTGCCTTTTTCACATTCGTCTTAAAGGAAATGAAAGCAGTATAAACTCGAACTTCAGACAATTAATATCTTCAAATTTTTATAGCATCATCAGCATTCTTCTCTCATCAAACCCTCAAAATTATTTATGTATATGTGCCCGTACGTACTACTGTCATCGAAAAAAATTGGGAAAGGTTCCATAAAATACAAAATTTCAGATTAAATATTTATTACATCTCGTTCAAAGTAACTCTCTCATACTGGCATAAAGTGCTTGTCGCTTTATGCCACCAAATATTATCGCCCTGTATTATAAACAAATTAAATAATGAAGAATCTGTATAAATATATGTATGTTTCTCGCATTATGATAAAACAACGGTACTTACGACCATCCAATTTTTAATATTGAACGTTTCCACCCGAATATGGGCATCTGGTAGCCCATATTTGAAATTTGGAATTTGTTTTATTATCGATTTCGTATTTTGTAAAACTTTAACGACTTTTTGATTAACAAACTCAAGGATTTCAAAGCGAGCAATGGCAACTTTGTACAGAAAAAATATTTTTATCTCCATCGCTCGTATCGAAAATTCTAAAGATATGCTTATTTTAAAATTATTTTGCCATATTGCTCTTGAACTGAATTTTACGGTTTCAGAGCGAAGAACATAATATTTGATAAATAAAGGTAACACACAAAATGCTAAAAAAACGCCCCTTTGGACGTAATTTAAACTCTGAAACCTTTTAGATTTTTTTCTTTTTATTTTATTCATTGTTAATTTACCAAATTTTAATTTTTAATTTATTGTTGAAAGTGTGTTTATAATTTTATCGAAAATTAGCAAGGGTAAATTTTAAGAAAAATCTATATTTACATCTAGTTTCAACTAAAAATAAAAACAAGTAATATAAAAAAAAAATTCAAAGTCAATTCCTACTTAGGTCAACAAAGAAAAATTTTATTACGTTTTTCTTTACAGTAATTTTCAGAATAGTACAACAGTGAAATTATAAAGTGTCATCCACTACAAGTTTAAAAAAATGTATTTGAACTTCAGTGGATGAATAAAGAGTATTTTATTAACGACTGAAAATTTGAACTAGATATAGGGAGAGTGTGAGCTAATGGTAGGAATTAAATGACAAAAATATGTGTATATAAAATGTTAATGACTCATTAAAATACTTTTACTATTTATTATTGATTAAAAATACTATATTCCATAAAGACGTAACTCGCCAATAATTCACTGCAAAATATATTAAAAAATATTTTGCAGTGAATTATTGGCGAGTATATTTGCAATAAATTAAAAGGATAAATAAATAAAAATAAAAACTATGTGAAGAATAAAATAAAATGCCGAATTTTTACGATAAGGTATTGTAATAACGCTGCAGAAAAAAAAAATTTTGCTATGCATTTCGAGGGCAGCTACAAATCCCTCCTCATCAGGAGAACAAAATTTCTGGAAAGGGAAAGCAACCTCAGTAACGGCATTTTTATACCCTCGGGTAGAGCCACGTGTGAGGAGGCAACGCCATCTATCGGCAAAAAATGATAACCAAGAATTATGTTAACAAGTCTTTAATAGCGTATCATAGTTGGAAATTCAATCATAATTTTTACTTTGGATCTGCAAAAATTATCTATAAAGCTTCTTCCGCTGGTGAACTAGATTATCTTGAGGTTTTTCATATTCACAAAGATTTAGCATGTTTACTGAATGATTTTAAGTCCAATCCAGTCCTTCCTAACGCTTTTAAAATTATATTAACGTAATTCTTGGTTATTATTTTTTGCCGCTGGATGGCGTTGCCTCCTCGCGCGTGGTTCTACCAGAGGGTATACAAAAGCCGAGTGAGGTTGCTTTAACTGTCGCCAATTTTTGCGACTTTTAGCGGTTTGTTAGCAAATTAGACGGCAAAAATTAGTCACCATCGCCAGCTTGATAATATCACGGCGGTTTAGTTAGCCATTTACCTCAATGTTAGACTTGCCCCTGTAATCTTATTTTTCCAGGAAAACTTCGCTTTCTTCCCGCCGTTAATGTTGCATTATACACAATTCGTAACAATATAAAGAGGCTGTACGTAAATTGGGTAGCGAAGTGTTTGTATTTGTTCGCAACTAATAATAAAAGATTAGTTAAGAGAAACAGTTTCTGTTGTTAATAGTGTGTACAGAAGTGACAAACGCTTCTGTGCATATCATCGTGAGACGTACTGGTTAATGTAATTGTTTTTAAAATGAAAACCTTATTCCTAGAATTTTAGAGAACTTATGTTCTAGAAAACACTGTACCAAACTGAGCATTATATGTGAATTTGCTTTTATATTGTTAACACCAAATTACTGGAACTTATAATACATAATTTGGCTTCGGATTTATTTGAATTTAATTATAGCGGATTCTTCAAATTTGGTTTTATATTCTTTTCGGTTACGATGGAAATTTAATTTAATTTTACCTTATGTTTATTTTATTTATTATTATTTCAATGCCTTTAATTTAGTTTATCTCTCAATGGCCCACTTGCTCTTTTTTATTTATATTTTATTTATTATTATTATCCGTTTCAAATATTACAAATTCTTCCATCACAATATTACAAACTTCGTCTACTATTCTCACATTATTCTAATTGATTTTATTATAAGTTATATTAATTTAAAAACCTTATTATAAGTTAAAAATTTACTATGTTATTAATTTTTTATTTCATATTTGTTTCATATGCACAGTTTTGAAAACATCTGGATCGGACAACATCTGAAAGCGAAATCTAACAGTAAACTAAAGATTTGTTGTTTCAACCAAATGTCTGTTTACAAGAATAAATGATTTTTTTCTAGTAACCATGTTCTTTTCCTAGAAAGTCCTCCACGAAGGCATCGCACCCTTCCGTGTAGTGCCTTGGGATGGGACACGTAAATAATAACAATAATAATAGCAATGTCCTTTTTTGGAAATTCAAATTTTTAGAAAAGAGAGGAAAGCAAAAGCAAAGGCGTGCAGTTCTCAATTTTTCTAGTATTTTCTTTGTTGAGTTTACACTTTGCTTATTCAGGTGAGAGAGAGAAAACTTATCTATTAACCCTTAGTCTTGTGTAGCTGGTACAATGATAAGGACCTCCTTAATTTAATTTCGTGCAGCTGGTACTCATTCCTTAAAACATGGAGTACATTAAGCAGGTATGGAATGAATTAAGGTGTCTACTGTAAACAATGAATCGTGGATCATAATTGTTTCTAACAGTAATAAATTACAAAGTCAGAAGAATTATTACTTACTCGTCATGAAAAGGAATGGGCTGTAGCAACTCTGCCAAACACGGTCTCCAGTCATCAAAAGATGCTCTATAAATAAAAGTTAATTTATATGAGAATTAAAATTTTCCATACATGTAAAAATATTAGTGCTTTGCAGTTAATGAGCCGCTACTCGGCGACAAATAAATGTTGGCGCGAATTAGAGCTAATAATAGCAACCCTAACGATATATACAGCTTTGTAAAAATAATGGCTCTTTTATTAATTCCAAAATAAATACAAAAACAAATATAAGTGAAAAAAATTCACAAATGATATTCAATAAAAGTATTCCACGTTGATTCTGTCTTTAAGAATAAATGGATAACTAAATAATAAAAAATCCCCATTTCAGACAAAAAAAGTAATTGCAAATATCGGAAGGAAAATTATTGCGCAAGGTCTATTTTTCTCTTTTATTGAAGAGTTACTTTTAAGGTAAAATAGACATGTTTACCACATTTGGAACTTTAAGGCGATTGGCAGGCTATTAAAAAAGAAGTACCAAAATATTTAAACGTTTTCACTAAAATATTCGGGATGTTTCAGAGGAATTTTTTTAAAATTTAAATGAATAATAAAAATGAAAATAAGTATGATAAAAAACTTTTATAAAGCCGAACAAAAATATTCAGCAGCTTTTTCCAGTAACATGACGAAGATTTCGAAAAAAATTTCACATTAAATATTTGTTAAATCATCTACTACAATTTCATGATATGAAAAGGTAACATAGTATATAATATTTTACATAACAAATAAAAATTAAGGAAGATTTCTGCAACTAAATTGTATCACAATAATAATATAAGAACCTCGTTTTAAACTTTAGATTCAGAAAAAGCGGGCCGAGGAGTAACTGAATAGCATCTTCAAATGTAAAAAAAAAAAATAAAATAAAATAAAAAATCTGAAATGTTTCAGATTTTAAATTACGTCCAAAGGGACGTTTATTTAACATTCTGTGTGTTACCTTTATTTGTTAAATACCATGTTCTTCGCACTTAAACCATAAAATTCAGTTCAACAGCAATATCGCAAAATAATTTTAAATTGAGCATATCTTTAGAAATTTCGGTACACGCTCTCACGCGCTGGAGATAAAAATGTTTTTCTGTACAACGTTGGTATTGCTGGCTTTGAAATCTTTGAGTTTGTTAATGAAAAATTCGTTAAAGTTTTAGAGAATATTGTTACGAATTTCACATTTATTTGGCTATTTATTTAGAACTGTAATTAAAATTCCTTTTTATTTTCCCGTGCAACGCACGCAGACGATTTTTGAAGGGAAAGCTACGTCAAAAAAAAAAATAAATAATAATAATAACATGCATACATTTATGCAGATTTTTCATTTTTTAAACTTTAATGCAGAGCGATAACATTTAGTGGCAACAATTTGAAAAGTGAATCGGGCATTCAGAGTGAATCAACCCAAAATCGCAAAACGAAAGTAATAGTCCTTCGGGACTAAATCCCTTTGGACTAATAATTCTATTAAAATTATAAGTCTGTCTCAAACACTTTGAAGTGCTAAATGTCAGATACATTTTTTTACTTTTATTTGTTTATTCGAAAATGTTTATAAACAGGTACTAAATTAAAGTCAACCAAATGAACTAAATTTAATTTTCAGTAAAATAAAGAATTAAGATTTGAATCAAAATAAATAAAAAGAATTCAGATATGAATGACAAATAAATAAAAAAAGCAAAATTTCGTTCTTTTTCACTCACTAAGTACTGAAAAGAACCATATAACAGTTTAAAGTTCAAGGTAATCAATCGCATTCAATGGAAATTAATCTGTTTAGTCATCTCCAATCATCTCTTTTCAAACGAACTTCAAATCTGAAACTCATTAATAACTCAACAGATGGCAGCACTATATAAATGTGAAACGCTTAGAGAAAAGTTGAATTTTTAATTTTGTATATTGTTAAGGTTATATTATCCAACCTCAGTTCCTAAATTTCAATTTCCATGCCTAATCATAAAAAATGGTAAATTTAATACATTTTTAAATAGTTAAAATTATCAAAATAAATTTGATACTCGGCACAAACATCTCTGAAAATGATAAAACATTACGAATAATTAAATCGTATATATTAATATACCCAGTTCTACTTCTACCTACACACTTTTACATGATTTTTGTTTAACACGCTTTATTAAAAGCTGCTTTCATAAAAATCTACCTAATGACAATTTAACTCATAAATATTGTTACGAATTTCACATTTATTTGGCTATTTATTTAGAATTGTAATTAGATTTGCTTCATGTTGTCTTAGCAACGCAGACGATTTTTGAAGAGAAAGCTACGTCAGAAGAAAAAAATAAAAATAAAAGAGCGCGTGCATTTAATGCTTAATAAATAAATATCTCGTAATTACTGTTGCCATCCAGAAAAATCTAGAAAAATCGTGTTTGTTCTACTGAAAAGCTTATAAAAGCTGAGGTGAAACAGCTCATCTCAGGTTGTGTTTAGAAGTTTTGCAAGATTTAACTTCGGATCATGTTCCTGTTATCATAACTCTGGGTACTACTCAAGTAATTGAAAACAAACTTATGAGTAAAACTGACTGGCATTTATTTAATTATCAGCTCGCTGAGAGCACTCATATCACAGATAATCTCAATACTACACAAGACATAGAGACTGCTATACACATGATGACAGAAGAGATTAAAACTGCGTACGCGAATGCCACGGTGAAACTACCATCGCAACAGCACTCTGGGATATTGCCTAAGGAGCTAAGAGAAAAAATCAAGAATAGAAATAGAATGAGAAAACGTTTCAACACAACTCGGGACCCGCAATTAAAAAGACAACTAAATAAATTAAACAGAGAGATTAAAAAGGATATTAGCCTGCATAAAAGAAATATGTGGGAAGATAAAATTATGCAACTTAACGAACCAAACAGTGAATTTTGGGCATTTGCCCGAAGATTGAAACTTAAAAGGACTGTTAACAAACCAATATATCATAATGACAGCATTGCACTGACCAATGCTGATAAAGCGGAGATTCTTGCGCAACATTTATCAGAACAATTTACGCCGCATGAGCAACCAAGCGACCCACAATTTATCTATGATGTAAGACACTTTTTGCAAGACTGGTTAAACGCTCCTACGGTGAGAAATCCCATTCAGAGCACAAATTTATTGGAAGTTAAAGAGATTATTAAACAATTAAGAGTGAAGAAAGCCCCAGGGCATGATGAAGTTACAAATCTAACTATTAAGCACTTACCTGAGAATACTTTAAATAGATATATTGATATACTTAATGCATGTTTAGAGAAATTGTATTTTCCTTCTCGCTGGAAAATTGCAAAGGTGATTTTAATTCCAAAACCAGGAAAGGACAGCACCCGGCCGGATGGTTTCAGACCTATTAGTCTCCTTCCCGGTTTAGGGAAAATATATGAACGAATAATTTTAAGAAGACTACAGCCTCATATGGAGAAACTACCGCCAGAACAGTTCGGTTTCCGTAGTGGTTTATCCACTACTAAGCAACTGGTCAGACTGACGGAGTACATTGGTGAAGCCCTTCATACAAAACACAGTGTCGCCTTACTCATGCTAGACGTGGCGAAAGCTTTCGACCGCGTCTGGCATGAGGGGCTAATATACAAATTAGTACAACTTGATTTTAATAGAGAAATTATAAGGATTATATACTCATTTATCAAGGACAGAAATTTTTATGTTTCAATTGGTTCAGACAGCTCGGATTGTATGAGACTGGGTGCAGGGGTCCCCCAGGGATCAATTCTGGGCCCGGTTCTCTATACATTCTACGTTTCAGATTTTCCCAGGGATAGATTCACGAGACAACAATATCTGGGATGTTACGCGGATGATACCGCCATTGCTACCAGATCACTTAAGGCCGACCTTGCGATACGTGCCCTGCAGAATTACATGCCTGATATTGAAAATTGGTGTACGCGTTGGCGTATATCGATAAATGCGGCAAAATCCGAACTATTAGTTATTAGAAGAAAACAAAGATGTAGAAGACTTAATGAAAAGATTAAATTATTTGGCACTGAGGTACCGTTGGTATCTAAGGCTACATACTTAGGAGTGACACTCAATAATAAGCTAACTTGGAAAGACCATATTAACCGTGTCAGAAGCAAAGCATTAAGTGTAATTACTTGCCTACTCCCACTTATTGGAAGAAATTCAAGCTTAAGCTTAGTAAAGAAAAGGCATTTATATATTGCTGTCATAAGGCCCATTTTCTCTTATGCTTCGCCGGCCTGGGCGGCTTACTCTAAAAAAGATGTTGAAAAACTTCAGATTACGCAAAACAAAGTCTTAAGACTTATCACAAATGCCCATTTCTACGTATCTAATGAGACCTTACACAGAGACCTGAGGATTGAATATGTAAATCATTATTTACATAGAATGAATGCCAACTTCTTTAAATCTGCCTTATTATGTAAACATCTTCAACATTTCCATGTTCTAGACTACATAGCCTTAGATGAGGATTACAACATCAGGCCATATGCGGCTCACTTACTAAGGGATCTGAATTTCCCAACTTAGTAGTTGTTAGAGCATTGCTCCAACTTCTACATATGTAAATAGGCTTTCGTTATTTATCCTAGTTATCATATTTAATCAAGAATTTCAATGTTTATTATCATTTTTTATGTTATATTTCATGTATTAATTCAGTATTTGTATTGTATTGTATAACTAAAGTTTAATAAATTGTGTTACTTTCATGTGCACTGGTTAGGACGCAGACATGTACTAACGCGGCTCAGCCGCAGTCAGGATTTTAGTTAGGACTTCTCTCTACATTGCAGGACTTTGGTTTATTGCAACCTTGCGATGCAAACGGCATCTCTTTCATACCGCATATTTGGTTTTATTTTATTTAAGGAAATTGCACGTCAGGGGCTCTATGCAATTCCTCAATGAGCTGGATAAGTTGCTCATAATTGGCAATATCCCAGCAATAGTTGTCCAGACTAGACTAGACTCATCTCAGGTAGTTGTTATTGTTGCTGTTATATTTGTAGCTGTAAAAAGCGAACTGCTGTTTGTTTACTTAATGCTGTATTGATTGTAGCGATTTCGCTGTGAGATAGAACTATTTTATCTGTTTTGAACTGAGTTTTTGCTAAACGTTTGAGATACTGTGATATTGTGCGAAGATCTATGAAGAAATATTTCAGCATTTTAATTCATTTCTTGTGGAAAGAATAAATTTTTGTTAACTTTTTAACGACTTGTGCATTCAATATATAACGAACCCGTACGCACGTAACAATATTATTTTTACTACAAATTTAAATTCTAGAGCCGGCATTTACAGCAATAATGCCGCATATAGTATCACAGTTTTTGAACTAGTTTTAGCCTCTGAAAATGTTCTAAAAATACGTATTTTTATACACATACTAAAATACACAAAACTCTGTAGAGGAAAAAAATACGGGTATTTAGAAAATGTGCTGGATCATGCAGAAACTGGTCAAGTACAAAAACAGGCAGTGAGGAAAATATGAGAACAATTGGAGAATGTATCATTATCATTTATTTTATCATTGTTATATAGCATTTATTGCCACAAGAGCTTACACTGTAATATCGCATAGAGCTATCTTGGGTGTCAATACATGCAAAAATCCGTCGGTCAACAATACACAGAAACGCCTAATTCTGTCGTCAAGGGTCTCCTACCAGATTCTGTGATTGAGGAATCACGTGAAACATGTTTGGCAATGCCTGGAGCCAAAGGCTGACCGTGTATTAATCGTGTTTAGTAGGGACGTGCTCAGGTGAGCCGGCCAGCCATGGGGATTGTAATGTTACCGGACAGGTCAGTAGCAACATATGCTGCACGAGGACGCCCATTAGCAGGATTAACGCGTTGAAAAATAGCCCCGACAAATAACATGGGTTATTACAAAAAACTGCAGGGTGTCATCAACGTAGCGTTGCTGTGGTAAGTGTGATGTGCAGCATGATTAGAGGTTGGAATTGTTAATTAGAATTTACGAGGCCTTATCGTGATTCGGACTCCGGACCTTCGTAGTGCTAGTGGACGTGCTTCCAGTTACATCATAAAGACATGCGGTAAAGAAAATAAATTTCTTTGCATTCTCCCTCGTTTTAAAGGGCGACTGGCGAGGAAGCGACTTAACAGCCAAATTAATCGGACATTTTAATCGCTAAATGCAGCCGGTGACAAATTATCAACCACCTCATTTTTCGAGTGTGCCCCCATATGGGGAGCGAGTCAACAAATTTTTTTTCGGAACACGAAACAAAATCTCTATGCCTTCGCAGGAATCCGAACTCCGGAAATAAGGGAATTCTTTACAAGGTGATTGGGCATTATGTATAGCAACATCCCACACGATAACGCTAGGTGTGATGGACGTATGCAACCCTGCAGAGATGTGGATGAGCAGCGTTGGCCTATCCGCCTGTACACATGGATGCGGTGATCGTCCGAGTAAGCGAGAGCCTGAGTTCATCGTTGAGAAGGATATGAATTCCAACCCTTTACGTTCTACCTGGCACGAGCACAACGCCATAGCAAAAAATGTCAGAGATGAGCTGACATTAATAGCAGACGTCGTAAGGGGCAATGCAGTCCACTTTTCACAAGTCACTATCCAATGGCCCTATGCAACAACTAACGGCCCGAAGATGCCGATAGGTGTCGCTGAACGGGAGAATGTATAACTGCCACTGTGGTAGCGTCAATACACACAGGTCTCGGTCTGTACTTCAAGTCGTTCTTCAAAGTCTGTCACTGAGCCTTGCGAATCTGTACCACATTTGAACATGTTCATACAGCTGCTTGATTCCTTTTTAGAATTCAACTTTTAGAATATTCTTCGAGTTTTTGGTTGCAGTTTCTAGAATTCTTTCAATGTTGTTAAAATACTGATCTCTGGGTTCATTAGAGAAAATAGAGTAGTCTGCATGTACCAAACCTAGTGAATAAAAAATATATCCGAGAACTGTGACATATTTCTTTGTTAGAAAGTGCTTGAAAAGAAAGTTATTACGTTAATAGCTTATTGTCATGCTGCAAAAACCAGTTATTCTAAGCCTAACGCGCTAAATTCCCTTTATAACTCTTTCCATCAAATCCTTGTGTAATACAGATTTCACCATCTATCCATCAATAACAAATTTTTTGAATTATCCCTTTTTAATCAAAAACTGTCACCAGTACTGCCTTCGTTCGAGATTTCTGAACCCGAAGAATTTTGCGACTACAGTGAATGTTCTTCAACCCGCTATTTCTCTCTCGATTGCTATTTTGTATTTTGACCATGGGCAAATTGCCATCTCTATGTCAGAATTTGTTCAAAAAAATTAAGATTAATTTCCTCTTAACATCAAAACTACTCTTCGTTTAGCTTTCATATCCATAAAATCCAAGCAAAAAATTAACTGCATAAAAGTTTCTCTCCGTATGCAAATGGTAGTTTAAAAAAAAAGCAAATTGATATCCAATAATAATAAATGATTCAATCGCTTGACTGGTTTGCATGAAATCGGTAATAAAATTAAGCCTAAAATTTTATGTACGCACTGCTCGTTTTGCCGCAAGTTTCGTTTCGAAACATTCTATGCCGTCTAGTCGTATATCAAAGCAAATGTTAGAACTATGTAATTTATGAACTTAAGGGTGTCCACAACTTCTTCTACAGGAATATGCACATGCCAAATAAGAAATTACTAATTACTGCCGCTGATGACAGGAAATCGTTTGCACAATTGGCCAAGTCCAGTTCTTTGATACAGCTACAAAAACAATTATAATTCGCAGAATTGAATTTAAAGGTCAAGAGCTGCGTCAGCGAGGAAAAGAGTAATTGAAAAAAAAAAGAGTTAATTGTTGTTGACAAAAAGGTAATGGTATATTTAATGAATTTACTCATTCTCGCGACTGGCACAAGTCCAGGGGTTTTCGCCAAATGTAGTTGTGTTTTGAAGCCAACCAATGGTTTTCTGCGATGTTCTCAGCGAATTCCGAAACAAAATACTCCGAATGAAAAATTTAATTTTTATATTCAATTATTTCTTTGTATTAGCCTCTTCAATCTTCGGTCTAATATACCCAAAGGTGAAGCATAAAAGCTAGACGTTCTCAAGAGATTTCAGTAAAAATTATACAAAATTCAGATTTTAAAATGAAGAGATGAAACAAAGTTATTAAAGGCAAGAATATATATATATATATATATATGTGTGTGTGTGTGTGTGTAAGTAAACAAGGTAATTATTAGTAATAAATTGATTGCCTAACACTTGCGCCAAAGTTGTAAAGTAATAAAATAATAATTTATTTACTAGTAGATTATTGAATATATTACCTGCTTTGAAAATAAAGTAGTTAGCGTTTTCATTATCGACAGTTTAAAAATAATTGTAACAATAACTTACGATTTGGAACCACTTTGTTTTAACTTATAAAAAATATTTTAAAATACAGAGGTAGAACACACATCATTTGAAAAAGAAATGCCTGTAACTTATTACTATGATATAAAATCTGAAATTGTACGGTGACAAAACACCGTCTCTGTGAATAGAAACTGTCAAAAACTCGTTAAATTCTCCCAAAACATTAAACAAATGAATAAATAAATCCGAAATTTAAAATTTAGGCCTCGAATACAAGACTACGTGTATTCAAAATTCGGTTATTCTAAGTGCAAACATCTTTCCACAGTGTGATAAACTAGCATACGTTTTCCTACACTCATTTTATAATTTTAATGGGGATGAATTTATTGGTTTTTTTAATTAGTTAACTTGAATATACGATTTTTGAATATATATGGAATATATTTCTGGAACTTTTTTTGGATATTTTTTAAGAAGGAAAATTTTTTCTGAACTACGAGTGGTCATATATGATAAAAAATGCAAAATGTTAAAATACTGACGTTTACACTAATTTTGTAAATGATGTCTATCTTTGAATAATTATCTGAGAATAATGCAGTTTTATTATATAAAAGTTTTTTTTTCAACAAAATTCTGGAAATGATTTGAAGAATTGAAACAATTTTTAAAGAATTAGCAGATGAAGTACAATAAAAAAAAGAGTCAGACCATGAAAAAATTCGCGAAATATATCTCCTTTTTTTACTTTTTCGGTCTAAAAATTAGTTCAAAATGTTTTAAAATCAAATAACTGAAACCTCATGTATATATGATTATTACATCAGCAGATGCAAGATTTTGTTTCTTTTATTAGTCATGCATGAGAGTCATCTTCTAGGAGTTAAATGTCAAATTCTGAGCTCTATAAAGAAACTTCTTGACTTATTTTTAACTAGTATTTTTCTCTATTGGAGTTTAAAAAGTAAAGTGATTCAATTTTGTTTGGAGGAGGGGGACATTTATGACGTCCTTCGACATTATTGCAATTTATTGTTTGGTTTCATGACAATTTTAATCAGTATGACCAGTGCTACAAACTTTTACTTTAAATTAAGAATTTCTAAATCATTTCTCGCCCTCCTATTTGACTAGCAACTGTAGAAACAATAGCTGCGGAACAAAGGTGGAGTAGCTTAATTTTTTCCAGATCTCATTTCCGTTTACCGTGTTGTGAAAAATACGTGATTAAGAGATGCCTTAAATCACAGTATCCAATCAGGTAGAGAAAATAACTATTATGCAGTGAAGATGACATGAGTTCCGATCGCAAATGGGAGGAGACGGGTCAGTGGCCTTGAAGTGTCTATTTTAAAGTAGCAGACTATAGTACTTTCGTACTAAATCTAGTAACATTTAGAAATTTTTAGGCATTATAATGTGCTTACCGTTACAGTATGTACTTTCTTCCTTCCCAATTATTACAACAAAAATAACGTGAGAGAATTAGACATATGAATTTGTATTCCCTTGTTAGAGAACCCTGACCTACAGTTTGTTGAAGAAATCACTGTATTTTTATATCAATGACCGTATTTTTGTGTCCTCTTGATTACAGTGACTTCTGTGTATATCTTGAACTTCACGAGAACATTGATAAGCGTGAGATGCCCACTGCCCAGATCAGAGCCATTGCTTATGAAACTGTTGAGAGAAGATATCTCAGTAACCTCTGGACCCATGTTTACACCGATGGATCCATGATTGAGCTAGGTACTGGAGCTGATGCAGGAATCTATAGTAACTATTTTTTTTCTATCAGTTTTGATGGTGAAGTTGAGGCTATATTTATTGATCTGAATCAATTAAGCGCTCGGAAAAGTAATTTCCCTCGGGCTGTTATTTCGTCCTGTAGCAAAGCTTATAACATATTTTCTCCCTCCTTTCTGCATGTCTTCGTTGTGTAACGGTAGTACACTCGGCGCATATTCAAGAGTTCAGGCAGGTTCGAGTCTTGGCGAAGGCATTGCTCATTTTTCACCTCTCCAGCATGAAAATAACCTAATGACTCTAATTGCAGGCTATCTCCAATAATACATTTTATAATTCCGAATGAATTTACGAACGTAGGAATATTCTCAAACTCTGGGTTTACTACAGAGGCTTCATTGCTCATTGTGGCATCGAGGGAAATGAAAGAGCCGATTTCCTGGAAACGAAAGGAATGACTATTCTACAAACCACTAATAGCCACTATAACCTTTAATTCTGAAAAACTCCTAATTAAATTAGAATTTAAGAGGAGATTTCCTCCTAACTATCAAATGAAGCTCAAGGAAAGGCCTGAGAGTGTCTCACTAGTTCAAAGCCAGTTATTTCAGGTTTTCCTCGTCCTGTAGCCGTGGCGTTATTTCGTCTTTTGACTGGACACGATTGTTTGAACGCCCATCTTTTTAAAATTCGACTTAAAGATTCTTCTGTCTGTACTCTTTGTAACGCTCGGCAGATCATGAATAAGGAAGCATATTGACGAATGCAAAGATATATTTAACAAAGTAAAATCAGTTTTAAAAATGTTACAAAGTCCATCAATTAAAGCATATTTCCATTTCTTAACATTCACCCTAGTAAAGTTGTAGACCTAAATTTAGATTATTTTGGTCTGAATATCGCTTTCCTTTCCTAATTTCATCAGTAGGAAATAAAATGTTCTGAATCAATAAAATGTTCAATAAAATGTTCTGATCATGAAATCTTAACATTATAAGTAACATCAAAGTAAAAGTTAAAAGCAAGCGATAATGGTCAGTTTTTAAACTTCGAAACTACATACCTGGAATCGATGGAAGCTTTTTTGAAATAAATTTAGATGAAATTGGGATTTTAGGAAGAGATATTATGACACGTTAAGGTAAAATGCTTATTCATCTACTATACTGATTTCTTATCTAAATTTTCAAATAAATAAATTTCTATCACTCTAAGGTTCAGTGATGCCAAATTCCAGAATGTGCAAATAAACTGTTTTTACATGATAAAGCTATTTTCTTTAAATTTTCTAAATCTTTACTGTAATGAATTGTCCATGCTTTCATTTATATATCAATGAAACAAATTACTCAGATCTTGTTAGAAAATAGCATATACTGATTGGTGAGTGCGGAAGCACTGAAGAAAGGTCAAGAACTCATAGGTTTTTCCACGGAGGTTTTAAAATGAAAAAGGCAATATAAGAATAAATATTTCCTAATTTAAAAATATCAATTAAGACTATACTGAATATTAGTTGCAGTTTATTGAGCTGGATGTAAAGAACAGAATATGAGTTAAAACTGTTCCTCATTCGTTTACCAGTGGCAACTAAAAGATTATTATTTCCAGTTATGAAAGTAAAAAACAATAAAATATATTTCTAACTATAAATTCCTTTGAAGAATGATTTATTTTGTTAAAAAGAAGATGAAAATATTCAACAGCGACAGATTTTATTACGCCTGAAGGTTTAATTTATTTAGTAAAATTTGGTAAAAATATTGAATAATTATTCTTAGTACTCTTCTTATAGGAATTTATATACTTAGCATATTAAATAAATGAACATCCATAAGTAAATGCTTATGAAATTGCTAAAATAGCTATGAGAAGGTAGAAAAATTAAATAACTAAAATGAAAACACCATGTAATGAGGTGATACTATCCTCTTTGCATATTTCTCGGACATATATTAGTTTAATATCTTTACTGTATGTTCATCTATGATTATAAAACAATCATGTTATTAATAGCCTAAAAAGAGTAAATTAAAAGCAAATATAAGTTTAGCACTTTTCCCCTAGATCAAATGTATTTTCCTTGCAGAAATTAAAGTGGAATATTGTTACTGACTGAATCAGTAGTTTTAAAGCTATAAATCATTTTTGAAAATATGTTATTAATTGTATAAATTTAAACTTAGAAACTTGAATTATTTGAATGATTACTGGAACATCGTTTTAAATCTAAATGACATTATTTCGTACACACCTTTTCTTGGATAATAATGTATTATTTAGAAATTTCATTTTAGATGCATAGATAATTAATTTGTCAGATATTATGCTTATTTGTTTCACAATGTATTTTATTTATGCAAATATTTGTTATAAGGCAAAACGTATTGCAAATTCATTGAAAAGAGGAATTTTGAAATGTAAGTTTTCATGATTTCTCAATTCTAAAGGGATTTATTTAAATTTTTTTATTATAAAGAAGAGGCATGAAATTTTCAACGCACTTTCATTTGTTGTAATTTAAGTAAATTTCCTTCAGTTTCGTTTGTTCTGAGTGAAAAATTTTAAAATACGTGCCTTAAAGCAAAAATGAATAAAAAAATATGGATTTTTACTTTTAAGATTATAAAAAATTTTGCGTTCATTAATTTCATAAATTCTGAACACGAATTTACAAGAATACATACGTGTACATAAAAAAGTGTACAAATTGATGAACTGAGTTTCTTTATCAGCATTTGCTCCGAATTAAAAAAAAATTAAAATGTGTTTTGAGATTGTAGGAAGAGATCTTTATTAAAATGTGCATTTCAAAGAAAAGGATTATTAAAAAGTACTCATAAATAAAAAATTTTAACATTTTGGATACCGAATTCTTTTAACAAGTTAGGTCTGTAACGAATGTATAAAATCAAACAGGTGCTAGTCGATTTTATTTGTTTATTTATATGAAATAAATATAAAGCTATTATTATATAATATATAATAATATTTTTATATTTATATTATGTAATATATAATAATATAAATATAAATATTTAGCTTAGCTAACATGGGAGGATATAAATGCTTGGAGACTTAATACGTAATTACGAGTGAAATGTAAACGAAACAAAATGTTTGCTGCAGTACATATTGTGGCACGGAAATAATTCCAAAGCTATTCTGGAAACACCCGTAGATGCCCATGGAGATAACAATTAAATAAACTAATTTTTAATAACAAATTAATTTTGATGCCATTGCGATAAATTTCTATGTTACTTATATAAAGTCTATATTGTAATTTTTGCTTAATGTACTCGATAATTTTGATCAGTTTTTTAATAATATGGATGAAGTAAGTAGTTAAATGCGGGGGATGCGGGACTTATGTAACTCAAACTGGCTTTATAAATTCTAATTTTTAGAACTTCTGATGAAATTGATATTTTCTTTAAGAATATGATGAATGCTGATAAACACAAATCATGGCTATTTATCATGTTTCGTGGAACAATTTATTGTGTTATATTTTATTAGCCCAAAGGAGCGTTAGCCCGCAAGGGCTATTACTTTCAAAGCGGGATTCTGCGTTGAATCACTATAAAAGTCTGAATCACTTTTCAAATTGTTACCACCAAATATTATCGCCTGTATTATATTTAAAAAATTAAATAATGAAAAATTTGCATGAATATGTGCATGTTTTTTGCATTGTGAAAAAACAACGGTAACTAGGGCCATTAACTTTTGAATTACGTAATCCTCCACCCAAATCTGGAAACCTGGATTTTAAATTTCGAATTTGTTTTATTGTGAATTTCATATTTTGTAAACTTTTAACGGATTTCTGATCAACAAACGCAATAATTTCAAAGCGAGTAATGGCAACACTGTACGAAAAAAAGCATTTTTATCTCCAGCGCGCGAGAATGTGTATCGGAAATTCTAAAGATAGGCTGTTTTTAAATATTTTTAGCCCAAAGGAACATTAGTCCAAATGCTCTCGAAACGTGTATGTGTATGCAAATGAAAAAAAGGCGTCATAATGGCGTCATATAAAATCTGAAAGTTTTCAGATTTTTTAAAATTTATTTCATTATTATTATTATTATCATTATTAGTTTCATTATTAATAGAAAATAATTATGTAAGTTTATTATTTTATCCAGAAAATTATTCCTCTACGATCCCCTTTCCGCAGGTATTCTTTAGGGTAAATGGGGGCTCCTATAGAGGTTTTGGTAAATGGGAGGAGTTAGCATTTACCCAATATAGTACCTCAGAAGCAATCATTTACAATATTAATTTATTTTTAGTAGATTGACCGTGATATTTATTACAAAATTGCCATTTCTTTTCATTTTATACCAAATTAAGAATTTTTAATAAACTGAATGAGATATTGCTTTTTTTTTCGGTTTTGTTTTAGGTTATTTACCAACTGCAGAATGTACAAAATCCTGTGTAATATTTATCATACTTTTAATTATTAAAGTATTATTTGTTAATGTCATGTCCGGACACAAATTCGAGTTTTTCACTGTTACTTAAATTATCCATCCTTTTTGACGTAACATGAAAATAGTAATTGCCCTTGAAATCACATCTCCAAGTCTATCATTTTAAATTAAGAGGCATTTATTAATAGTTTCTTTTATTTTTATAGCAAGTAGCTAATGCTTCAAAAATTTAATTACGGTAAAGTTAGAAAACCTTTTATTTGCGTGAAAAAACATTTCAGGTTATTTACAAAGTGACGTTTTTAATAGAATATTTGAAGTAGTGAAAAACATAGAGTTACATGTACAGTGTTAACTAGGACTCCAGCAACCGAGGTCTCTATTAAGTGAGTCGGAAATCAATTTAAAGAAATCATTGGGAAATTGTAATAACAATAAAAGGGACGAAATGAAAATTGGTAACATTTCTTCAATTTCTTACTCGTGACTGTTTTTTTTTCGGTAGAGGGCTTCAGCGGCTAAGCTGTAAAGTCGCTGAACACCGGTAGTTCGGTCCGAGGTTCGAATCCCGGCAAACGGATTGGCTGTATGGGTGCTTTTGTGGCTTTTCCCGTATGTAACATGTATATGAGCTGGTTTCCCTTAGAAAGCTATCCACGAGGGCATCCCTCCTCATAGGCAGATAGCCATTGAGTGCTTTGCCATAATCAAATAAACCAAAACAAATCAAGCTTTTGGTCTTTTCTTATCGGTGAACGGATCATATAATGACATCACATTAAAAATGTGTTTGCTTCTGTTAACTTTATACCAGTGTCACTCGAATTCATTTCGGGCAAAGGAATCGTGCCAAACTGGGAATCTCTGAATTGACTTTGGGCAGTTCTTTTCCGTGATGAAGCGCAAAATGAGTTCGTTTTCCTTTCTCAAATGCTTAACACAATGTAATTCATTGCTTTGCTAATAAATAGCAGTACTTGCTCAACATTATTTGAAAATGCAGCGGTATTAATTATAAAGGCATTCATTGGGAGTTAAAAAATTTTAAAAATACTTCCATTTTTGTCATATTTTCCTAAAATACACTCCACAGGTAACCATTTACAAACGGAAGCAACACTAACAGTCAGTTCTCAACTGATAATAAATTCGCAAAGATGTTTCGAAGGATAAAAGCATGCAAAGCATCGCTTAGGGTAGTATTTCAGAATGAATAAATTAATAAACCAAGCTGTCACGTTTTGAGTGACGATGGAGTAATTCGCGCCGTAGACTCGGAGAGCAATAAAAATTTCTATGATAAGAGTGCCGATGAAACGGAAACGAACAATTTAAAAATTACTTGTGCTGAAATCTCAATCAAAGCTCTTTAAGGTTTATAACAACACTTTGATGCTTCTGCTACGGATATTTTGCTGGTACAAAAATGGCGTGCTAGTGCGACGGAGGATACAGTTGCAAGATTTTTCACAAAAAATGCTAGTAAATTTCTTCAAAAACAAAACTATCGTAGAAACGCGTGCAAGAAATTTAACCAAATTTCGCAACTTGGGAAAATTTTGATGGAATTAGGTTATTTTAACCTTTATCGTGAATATTTTTGGCATGAAATAAAATCTAGTGTAAGTTATTTGCTTCATTACAGAAGACAAATTTCATTTACTCATAAAAAAATTTGTTAAAATGCACTTAAACACTTATATTTAGAATTTTGAGTAAAGAATTTCAGAAAACCTTTTCGAAAAAAAAAAGAATGGGCCAGTTTCAAAATTACATTTGAATTAACTGACTTTTTGATATTAACTAAAGAGCGTTCCCATTTACCTCGGATAATCGAGGTTCTAGTGTAAATAATAATCTGATACTGCCGGTAAAAGCCAGTGAGGCTAGAAAATTTATCAGTGAGATATTTTCAATCTATTACACAGCCAGGATTGCTGATAGCCGTTCCTTTTCCCTTTTACCTTCATAGTACTGCCTAAGAAATTGGCCTTTCCTCCACCTGAGCAATGGACTGTGAATTATGCGATGAATTGCTCACCCAAGTTTTAAGCGGCCACCATTTCAGCCACTATACTTATATTCAGTGCTAGATAGTCTTCTTAGGTTGTACAGCGCTGGAAATTCCCTTTAATAAATCTTGTATTTTTGCTTATTTAGCAATTCATCAGCGAACAACTGTGTTTTTATAGAATTAAAACACGTCTGTAAGGCATACTTGTAAGGCCCAATGTAAAATAATGAATGCTAACAAAGAAGTACTTTAATATTTATATTGTTTATGGCCAAAAATTATTTTAATTATAATTTTTACAACATTCTAATCTATACTTAATTTAGATCGTAATAATGACCGAGAACTGTTAAATGCAATTACATAAAATATGTACAGAAAATTACTATCTGCAGCTAAATATCTGATAATGTTTAAACAAATAATGATGTTTAAATAGTATTCTTTTATATTTTACAATGTAGATAGTTGTTCAAATAAAAATACAAATAAAATATAATTTTGGTTTGATTTATTTTATTATACTAAAGTACATTAAGATTATCTGCTTAAAAAAATTATATATTTGTGGAAGTTGTTGTAGACTTCCTCACTTTTATTCTGCCAAACTGGATGTGGAGGAACCTAGTGAATTGTTAAGCGAATTATCGCTTGGTTCAAAATAACAAGAATCGTAAACTCAAGAAGAATTAATTACCCTTTATTCACTCAAAAATAAGATGAACAATCGGCCCCTTTGTTCGGGTTTACAACAAAGCCTCCGATCGGGCTTGAACTCAAAAATAAAAATAGGAACTAACTATAATTAATTAAGAGATTTAGCCGAAGCTAACACAAATCTCAAGGAGTTAGTCCTTAGTTTTAAACTAGCCGGCGAACTTTCAAAAGGCACGTAATATATGACCGAGCGTAACAGCAGTTAGAGAGACTTAGCCCAAAGGCAAACCCGCGCTGCTCAGGATTCCTAGCTCTCTCTCTCTCGAACTAAGTTGAACTTTCCTTTAATACTATTTCTTCCTCATTTGCATTCAACGCGATTCTAAAAGCTCATTCTGGTAGGGAGTTGTAAGTCGAAACAAATAAGAAATGTTAAATAAATTAAAATAACTGTTATAAAATTAAAATACACCTAAAATATATCTTACATTGTTCTAACGAAAACTGGCTCGTATTCACGTTGCACATGGAAACACCCATCCAGCGATCCCTTTCGAAGAGATTCGAATTTGGACTGAACAGCAGTTTTTAGTGCTCTCATCTTCTGAGACATTTTCTCATTGGCCTAAATATTTCTAATTTATTAGTTTCATGTGAAAAATTAAGTTCTAAACTTTGTCAGCATATTTTAATTTTGTAATCTTAAGTATTGATGTTTTTCAACTTTAATATTCTAAATCTTCTATCAAATACAATAACTCCGTAAATTCTTCACGTCCCTTTTCACTATACTCTGAAGAATATACAGACACACATTCTTTTCACCAGTAGGTACAAGTACGTACCAGTATACAATATATAAATAGCTTGCATTGTTATCTAGACATTTCGTATTTTCGTTTGTTCTTAAATGTACTGAACTTAGATATGAATCCGTTCAAAGCTACAGAGCACTAAACTTGTTTAATGATTCAAAATAACTCAACTTAGCTCTTAAATGAGACATATTTCAGAAATATGGATAAATTTGAAAAATTTATGTACTTACAACACAGAAAAAATTGAAGTGAAGCAATCCAGCTTAGTTTCCCATTCCAAATAGCTGCTCGCTTCTAAACTGCTTTTTGCTTCATTCACTTCCAAAAATGCTCTAAAAGGGAAGAATATCTTTTTAAACATGAAGAAATAAGATAGCAATTTTAACAAAAATTAACTAATGAGAACACAATACTGCTTTAAAAATATACATTAAAAGCATTAAAAGAATAAAAATTCAACAGGGCTTTGTCTTTATATTGCATACAGTGCAATTATCACTGGACACAAACCCGTGTTGTAAGTCCATATGTGCTGTAGTGACAACAAATATAAATGAAAAATCAAAGAATTTTATAATATCAAATCTAACAATAAATCAACAGGATTAATTCTCAAAACAGTGAAGATACATTTGCAATACTACAAGCATACAGGAGTACTGTACCCATAACACTCGCAAATCTTCCCCCACTCAGAAAGTTCTCAAAAAGTATCGCATGCCTGAAATTTAGAATAACTGTTAGAGGGCGTTTTATGCTCTATGCAGAAAAAATGTGTTTAAGCGACATTATGCAGGAACAACGTAGTTCATGGGGCAGTGGAAACGGAATTAAAGCATATTGCTGCCATTCATCACGATTTCTGCTCAGAACAATAGGTATTTGGTTAAAAGGATTTGTTTGATTAAAAACAAATGCTCTTTCATGTTATAACCAGCTTATTAGCCATAGTCTCGATGGTCTGTCGTATTAGGAGGAGTTTAATAAGTCAATATTTTCAGACAATTTAAGCTATCGACGCGAAACGACGCGACGGCCAGTCAACTTATGAAAAATATTAAAATGGGCATTCTTCCTATATTTACCGGAATAGTACGAGTGCAGAACAAATGCGTTTATGATGCAAAGTGAACCTTATTTCGAAGCTCATTAGTTACTATTATTTTACACTTTGTTGCCACACAATAATTTTCTGTGAATATTTTGTGAGAAACGAAAATTCATACTTGCTGTTCTTAGTATTTCTACTATTTAATGTATTAAGTATGGAATGTCACCGTGTGTTGTTTCTGAAAAAACATTTTTAGGAACGTACATAGGTGTTCATGCTGTAAACCAGGATAGCTTTACAAATAGAATCTTCTAATTATGCAGCAGACTGCTGCGATAGTTCTCACTTCAGACGAAAACCTGTACATCGTGCTCTTTGTTTCGGCGCGATAAAAGTGTGTGGGTTATTACAACAGAAATATACAATTCCAAAAATACGTAAAAATACACCGGAAAGCTTTCGCAGGGAATCTTAAAAACATATGTGCGTACAGATATCACGTTTTTACTCAGCCTTCTATGCGGCAAATCATGTGACTAAGAAAATAAAATAGTCGCGTCTGCATCGGAGAACATCAAACTAGAAAAGAAACATACTAGTGCAAATATTTAAAATAAAGCAAAAAAGCAGCCTTAACTTTGCGTAGATTTGGAATAAAAGTCAGTTTCGAGACTGTCAAGCCATATTTTAATTCTTGGAGAATTTATAGCTTATCTTGTCAGCGTGGTTTTTATCCGCCAAAAAGGTTAAAATTTCTCTTCCAAAAACACGAATGTGACGTTCAAAAAGTGAGAAATAAGTAACTCTTCGATACCTAATCATAGTTAATCGCAATTTTTACTTTGATTATGCGAGCTTTATTCATAAAACTTCTTCAATAGGTTAGTTAGAACTATTCAGAGATTTCCACAAACACAAAAGTTTATCGCCTTTAGTTAACAATATTAATTATAATCCATTTCTTTCTAAGGCTTCCTGGATTCTAATTTCTTAATTTGTTTCGTTTCATTGTCATTTCTCTTCATAAAAGGCACTAAATTCGACTTCACTTTACCCAGCCTACTGCTTTTGACGTAAAATATAAGTCGTTTCTTCCATTTTTGTAAAAGTATTTTTCTCTTAAGAAGAAAATTTTGTGTCCGATCGCCCTCGAAATCAATATTTTATTCAAAAATCTAGGCCAAACTAAGATATTTGTTTTCGCTTAATTTTAAATGAAGACAATGTTTCGGTTTAGAATTCAACAAACTGGATTCTGTTTCCGAGGTTCAAAGCAAATTTTGATCCAGCTTTAAAAATCACTTCCTAAACAGGAAATTCAACTACAACTGATATAAAATTTTTTAAAGTACGTGCTATTTCTGTAAAGATAAAAATCCTTGGCGACCTCTTGTATATCTAAAGAACAAGTTGAATATATTCTGTCGTCTTCCGACAAAATCCAAGAAAATCAGCAATAAGGATCAGTCTTGAACTTCAGATTCCACTGCCTACAGCTTACAAAAATTTCCGAAAGGGGCCAAAATTCATTTTATGTCAACTGCAATTGTTGAAGCTCCTAAATGTTAGGCTAGTGTTCTCCACTGCAAATAGGAAAATTTCGTAATTTAAGTCGTGTGACAGACGTTGACCATCTACATTACAGCACAGAATGCAGGGGGGGGGAACTGCATATCTTCAAGCACATACCCTTTCAGATTTCATTAGGATGTTTCTTCTTTATGTAAATTAGTGAGATAATATAATACTTTTTGGAAATAACCTTATTTTATCATTTCTCTTTCGTACTGGGAAGATTTTTCTGTGGTCCTATACTTGTCAAACTCTGACAATTTATTTAAACTCTAACACCAAATAAACACAAAGATATGTATATATGTATAAAGACAATGGTATGCTAAAACTGAACTTACGATCTTCTGCTTTCGAAAATGGTATAAATGGCAGCGACACAGATGGCAACTAAATTGTGTATAACTCTAGGATGGGGACACGTGCTTCCTGGACCGTGCATGCTAAAGAGAAAGAATATTTGTGAATAGGCAATTAGAAAGAGAATAATCACACGAAATGAAGGATGTGTATGTTTCTGAAACAAATTATTACATCCTTTTTTTTAATAATGCTGATACTAAATATTATGAAAATATCTTATAATAAGTTAGACAGTTTTATAAAGGAAATGAGTGGATATCTCTGTAATCTCTGTAAATTAATATATAATTTTATACGATTCCTGTAGAATAAATATTCTAGATCGTAAAACATTAATAATTACATATAATACATATGACAAAATTTTCATTAAGCTATAATCAGTTAAAAGCATCTGATGTGGACACCACATGACTTCCTCGTAAGGCCTATTAAATTATACGCATTTTTTGCTGCATTTCATTTAAACTTATTTCCTCGAATTTCATTAGGGATGTATTTCTCATTCAATTAATTAAGTCCTCACTTCGCGGCAAGGCAAAAAATACACAAAAACTCAAAACAACCTCATTAAAATTTGAAGAATATAGAAATAATAGAAAATAGATGATAATAGAAAAACACAAAATACCAAATATACTTAAAACAATTAAAAATGATTTTTACAACTAAAATTAGAGTTTATATGCAAAAACAAGCAATTCGTACCAGCAGACAACAAACCAGATTTTTCGGTGCACAAAACTTGAAGTTTACTTTTGATCACTCTCGGCAAAGAGACACTGAAAGCGCACTGACTGAATTCACTATCCCGCTATCTTTCAAATGTAAACAAACATGGCTGCTCTGTTAGGCTTAGTCGTACTTAAACAAATTTTAAATTGTTGATAATTCTGCAACTATTGCATGCAGATTAACTAAAGTCATAAAAAACTTAACGGAACATAAGGACAACATAATTCAATCACTTTTAAAGCAAAAAATGCATAATATACCAACACAGAAGGATGAAAAAAAACTGAGCTCACCGAGCCGAATAACAGAGTGGATATATATATATATATATATACATAGATACTTTAGGTGCGGCGATTGCAAACAAAAAAGGATGTGCACAACTACATATTATAGCAGTCGTCTATACAAAATTTCAACATTCTGAATCTACTCATTTTTGAGTTATGCGAGATACATATATACGTATATACAGACGTCACGAAAAATTCTCTACTGAATCCATTTTAAATCAATTCGTGGGGTTCCACTCTTTTATCTAACAACTAAATGGGGAGGAATCTAAAGAACAGCTAAGCGAATATTCGCTTTAATTCAAGAACAGAGGTGTAAACTCGAGAAGGGTTAATTATCCTTTATTGCTCAAAATAAGAATTACAGATGGCCCCTTTCTCAGGGAGTACAGCATAGCCTCCATTTGGACTTAAACTCAAAATAATAAGAACTAAGACATAACTAATGCTTAAGAGATATAGCCGAAGCTATGAAAATTCTAAGTAGTTGGCCTCTAAATATTCAATAAGCTAGCGAAGCTACCAAGGGCCTGTAATGCGGCCGAGCGTAGTAACAGCTTAAAGAGTCGTAGCCAAAAGGCAAACGCGCGCTAATCAGAAACTCTGAGGCTCTCTCTCGAAGTCAGTGGAACTTCGACTTAAATACTACTCTTACACATTTGCATTAAACGCGATTTTAAAAACACATTCTGGTAGGAAACTGTAAATTGAAATTAGGAGGGACAGGAAAGTAGCTTAAACTAAAGATAATAGTTAAAAACTTAGGATAAACCTTACAAGTTTTATAATTCGTTTGGGGAAAAAGAACCCTTTATTCTGTCCTTACGTACAGATGTCACGCAAAACCATCGTTAAATTGCATTCGATAGCGGTCAAAATGGATATTTTTGTTGAAATATTGATACCCGAAATTTTTCGCGATTACAGTACTACCTTTACTTCTTACAAGGAAGTAATAAGAGATTTTCTAACTTTACGCTTGAATTCGCGGAGATATTCATGCACAAATTTACTGGCTTGGATCACATATATGTGCCTATTAAGGATTTGAATTAAAGGATTTTAAATAAAATTTAAACATTTTCTACAAAATCGAAATTACTTGATTCAATAGTTAATAGTTTCATCTTGAGTAAAACAGACTGTGCTATCAAATGTGTCAATAAAGCCTGAAAACATTTATTAAACATAGTTCAGTGAATTTAACAAAACGTAAAGTTGTGAAGTATCTTGCTTATAAAAGCAAAACGAATGCTTAATTATTCAGAATTTTTACTCTCTAAAGAAATTTTTTACAGAACCTTTTATGTATGTCACAATATTGAGATCGTTTTGTGAAATTATTTAACTTAGTTTTAGAAATTTCGCAATTACAGTTATATGTCTATACTATATTTTAAGGCAGTCACTTTTCTAGAACATTTTGTGTATTCCTATTAATAACTTGTCAAACATTAATAAACTACCATATTATGTTGTATTTAAGTAATATTAAATCTTACTTTCTTACTCTGAAGTAACATTTCCAGTGGTTTTCATGAAATACAAACCAAAGCTGAAAATTTTAGATTTCAGTGAATCGCAATGTTCCAAAGAGTTTTACTTAAACTTTAAAGAAAAATGATCACTTAAATAAAAAATAAAATGAATTTTAAGAAAAATTATTATGTCATAGTTATTACCTTTTGATTACGAAACGACAAAAATTATTAAAATTTTCAAATTATTTTCGTTACACTGATAAAATTTCTGATCATTTTTTAAATGAAAGGCAGTATTTTTCACAGTTGAATAGAACCTGGAGGATTATCATTTGTCCCTTATATATTCTAAACTATTTACTACCAGAACAATGTCTATGCATTTATTACAATCACTTAAGTCTGAACGATCTACTTTTGAGTCTGATAAAATTCCAAATACGTATTATCGAAACAAGATGTGCAATAGTAAGGATAGAAAACAAGATAATATCAAAATTCTGTGCACATCTTAGAAGACAATGGCAATATGCAGAGTGCCCCAGAAACATTGACTTTTATTCCTTAAATATGATCGTAGATATACAATATAAATTACAATGTTACGTAAAAAGGGGTAGATAATTTTATTAAATCAATGCAAATTTTCAAGAAATTAAATTTGACGAAATGCAAAATTTGCATTTTTATATGGACTCAGTACAGAAAAATTCTCAGATAGCAAAATCTGCCCCATACACCTATAAGGTCAAATACAAAATAATTTCAGCATTTTATCGTAAACATTCTCAGAGATATGTTTGAACAAAGTTGTTGAGGGTTTGATCTAATTAAAATGTAAATGCTTGTAGATAGATTGCAGATGATGAGCTGCAGAAATGCATCATAAGCATATAGAACACTGCCCTTATCTTTAATTTTATTTGCAAATTTACAAAACTCTGCTTCCGGAAATCATCATCCAGGCATAGAAAAGTGGTTTAAGTCAGCATTTAGTAATTTCATATCTCTGAGGCCTTTTGTGATCAAATGCTGAAATTTTGTACATGATCCTGTTAGTGCATGGGCCACATTTTGCTAGCTGAGAATTTTTCTGTACGGCGGCCATATAAAAATATAAATTTTGTATTTCTTTAAATTTAATTCCTTGAAAATTTTAATTCACTTCATAAAATTCTGTAGCTTTCATTACATAACTTTGTCATTTATATAATATGTCTAAAATCATTTAAAGAATAAAAGCAGAGGTCGATATTTTTGGAACACCCTATATATTGTGTCCATAAAAGATATTATGTAGCTTTTAGTTTCGCCACCGCTGGTCAAAGCCATATACTTCCAGTTATAAAATACTTGAAATAAAAGAAATCTTTCTTTTGTGGCATTTTTAAAGAATTAGTGTCGTGAAAAATTATGAAATCAAAAACTCGAAAACATTTTATACTATTCCCAGGTTCCTGCAGAATATTTCAGTTTAATGTAGCTAAGCATGAAATATTAGTTCAGAAAACGATTTCTCAAGTTATAGAGTCATTAGATCATATCGATGCAGAAACGTGAAAAAATGCACCACGCCCTCGCCGGGATTCGAACTCCAGACCTCCCGAATACGTGTGTAGTGTGCTTCCAGTTACGCCACGAAGGCATGCGAAAAAGGTGCAGAAAATGTCTTATAATGTTAATAGACTAAATGAGGTATTTTTGTGCAAAGTTTAATGAAAAATATAATTATATTTATCGAAATAATTTTTACCGAAAAGATTTTGCTCAAAGTCATATAGTGTTTTTTTCTTGATAATAGGGGCTGATTTTAGTAGTGTCACATAGTCAATTTGTCACATTATTTGCATAAACTAAAAGTAAAAATATATTTAATTTAACTTTTTATATTAATTTATATTATGATTCTAAAGTAATAAAATTGCATGGAAAAATTAATTACGCATTTCCTAGCATTTGAAGACTTTAAAATTGCTTATGTGAAAATCACTTGTTTCACACATATGTAAATAAAATTACTGTAATTTAGTTCTAGCCGATCCCTAAAGCAACTGAAAATGATGAAAAAAGTTGTAGGGATTTTGCCTTTAACTAAATGTAACTTGTGGTAAATCCTCCAACAGACATATAAGCGACTGATCGCTATGAGCAAACAGAACCGTCCTAAGGGTGTAAAAGATCTTTTTATTAAGAACTCATATTAGTCGAATAGAAGGCATCCCCGATGCTTACAAATCAGCCAGCACTTATGACGTAAATTCAAGGTAGAATTTTAAACTAAACTAAATTTTAGTTAGCTAAAAGCTGCTCAGAGATATTTAAATGCGCAAGTTGGCTCTAACCTACACTGGTGTGACAGCACAATCTGCAAGAATAAAGCAACGCTGTAGACGGGAATGATTATCGTAGAATATCAGCTGGTAGAATGGTCCTCAGCAGGCGGAACTCGCTTTAACTTGAACAATCTCAAACCCTCACTTAAACACATACGAGCTAAAATTTGCGTTCTGGAAAACGGAAAGGCAGAAGTGACAGTAAAGATTCGTACAGAAAGTAACTGGTTAAGTTACATAAATACCTTACAAAGTACCAAACTTTGAAATGAAATATCTCAGTCAATTTCTTATCGTGGAGGTGTTACAATTTTGTTTTACTTTTTAGAACAAGTATAAACTTTTACTAAATATAATTGTAGAAAATAACACAATTAATTCGATTTTACTTTGTCGGGATTTATATTTATTTTCACTAACCAGTTAAGTTTATGCTTTCTTTCCTATAAGGCTTCATTCCCCTAATTGTCAATGCCAGAATATTTAAATTTCTTAGCGCGCGTGAATGAATGCAAATTCTACCATTAGGAGAAAATATTTAAATACTGGAGCTCTAGAAAGGAAAGTTAGAAAGAGTAAGCGACAAATTTTCTATCTTTCGCATGTACCTTTGTAGCGTACATGTACCTTTGTAGCGTGAGCTCCTGATTCTGCATTTATTACTGATTAAAGTGGCATAACTGCTATTACTTTGTTGCCACGAAACTTCGACGCGGTTTTAGGTAACAGGATTATCTGAGCCCAGGGGGAAATTATACTGCTGTGTTGATATCTTTAAATTTTAAGTTTAATTCTTGTTAGTTGAATTACCGCCCGAGCGAGGCGTAGTCTGTTAGCGTCAATTTGACACATTGTGAATTTTTAAAGCGTATAATAAAGGGTTCTCTTAACACTTCTCCTATCTGGTTCCTGTACTTACTTCAGCTGTCACACTGAAAGCTTAATAAGTAGATATTACAACTTTATGAAATTGGTACTTATTGCTGCTTCGTTTTTTTTTACATTGAGTTACTCATATATACCTCTGCAGATAAAATTCACTCAAAAAATGTTAAACAAACATTGACTTAATATTATACGTAAAACCTACAGAATGAAACGAAGTTACAACATGAAACTTAGCCGCAACAAGTTTTGAAATACACATCATTGGAAGGAGAAGAAAAAAATACTTCATACTTACCATTCAACAAAATTTCTAATGATACTATCTCCTCTATTTTGACAGTTAACCGCTAGCATGTATTCTTGAACAAAAACTCGTGTTTGTGGGTGTTTTCCAAAGTCCTGGAGAAAGAAAAGTGTGAAATGTCAACTAAATAAAGCATGATACATGTTGCTGAAAATAATTATCAAAGTATATGTAATAAAATTGCAAGGATTTTAAGTTCACTAACGTAGTCCTGATAAAATAAAGTACCAGCAAATGTACCAGCTTGATCATACTATTGCGTTTGAAAAAAAAAACACTTTTGAAACAACTCAAGAAACGGTACCAAGAAACGGTCAAGAAAGGGCAAGACCAACTAATCTTTCAAAAATTTTTATAGGATCCAAATTATTTAGAAACTTATACAATAATAGCCTTAATTCTCAAACAATGATAAGCACCAAACTTCTGAGTTGATCGATGTGTCGTTCATTAGTTGAAGTATTTGGGCAACAAAAGCGTAGTTAGTCTTCGGCATATTTTTTTAAAGAAAAATCTTATGAAAAATATTATTGAATTATCAGAAACTTTTGCTTTTGATAAAGTGTTATTTTAAAAAGCTTTTTCCAACATTTTAACTGCCTTCGCAGCAAACATTCTGTTGCAAAAACGAAGTTTAATACATTTTCTTTATTTGATTACAATTATCATTTTGGGAAATGGTAAAAACAAAGTTTCTTTATTTATTTTTAAAAGAAAAGGAATACGTATATAAATGAAAACGAAATATGGATTGTTGCTACATTTCGATAAAATTTCTAACAGCTTCTGATAAAAGTTTCAAGCCATTTCTTGCATTTACGTATTCTAAATCATCGAGACTGTGATCGAAAATTGTGATAAGAATATCGGAAATCATTCCCGATATCTTTTTATCATATTACTAGATTCCAACAGTAATAATCATACATTATTATTCAACAGAACATTACATAATTATTCGACAGACCAAATACAGAAATAACGCCATCTTTCAATCTGTTTATCTGTTTTATTGCTATTACGTTTGCATGACAAACTTTCTATCTTTCACATGTAAATGCTGATACTAGGTAAGGACGGAATTTGAGTGTAAATTATTAAAGCGCTCTAGTCACTGAGCTATAATAACTAATGATTTATTTTTTTAATTTTAAATAATATCAAGACAGAAGAGAAACACGCCTCAAATAAATCATAAAAGGGAAGCAAAAACCTGTGTCAGGCGTATGTTTTTAGCATAGAAACTCTATCGATTTCGAGGACAAGCAAAGTCCCACTTCATTAAGAGCAAAGAAATCTGCAACCATTGGATCAGCCTCTTCATCAGAAGCAGATTTCTGTGTTCCTGATGAAGAGGGATTTTGTTCGCCCTCAAAATCGATAGAGTTTCTGTGCTGAAAATCTATGTCTAACATAGGTTGCTGCTTCACTTTTATGATTTAAATTACTGTATTTACATGTACAAATAAGCAGGTCTTTACAGTAGAGCAAACCAAAATTCACAAAAAATTTTCTCGGAAAGAACTTTCTCAGGAGGTCCGGCTCATATTTATATTACAGTACACACCGCTTATTAAATTCGCCGCTTATTACATTCAACTTTCCAAGAACCAAAACAATTACATAC
Source organism: Stegodyphus mimosarum (assembly GCA_000611955.2). Lineage (NCBI taxonomy): Eukaryota > Metazoa > Arthropoda > Arachnida > Araneae > Eresidae > Stegodyphus > Stegodyphus mimosarum. The sequence continues at coordinate 285,011 of KK114152.1, read as the reverse complement.
TAATCAATATAAAAAACGCCTTTTATTAAACTCATCGCCGCTGCTTATTAAACCCGGATAAGAAAAAAAAAAGAAAAGAAAAGACTGATTCTTAGATGCCAGAATTACCAAACAAAGCTTTTAATAGTTCATCCATTTAAAGCATTGTGGACTACGGCGTTATCATTCAAATATGGTAACGCTTCGATAAAATGGATTTGATCGAAACTTTCCTACTTCAATCTCCGAATCCCATCTTTTAAGCTTTCCATCTTCAAATTCATCCTTTTACAGACGGTATAGTGGTTAGGGGAGCCGGCTACGATATCAAAGGGCCTGGGTTCGAATTTCGGAGAAGGCATAACTGTAACTGTCCATACCTTCATAGGAGGCAAAGGTGCCCATCTATTAGGTGCCTCCATAATAAAGTGACCACCACTTCTGGCCTTAGTATTGGCCGCCATTGGAACAAAAAAAAGGATAAACATATTTTTGTTCATACAGCGATCTAAAATAGTTCATGAAATGCTTCTAAGCAATACTGTACAACAAGAGAATTTGAATGGAAAGGAAATGATTACTGTAGACTGAAGAGAAGTCAAAGAAAGCATTGATCATGCTTATTAACGTGTAGTGGCAGGTTGACTAAACAGACAAAAGGCAATCTTTCTGCTGGCTGGGAAGGTAATCAGAAATTCAATGTTAAGCATTTAAATTTAAAGTTAAGCATTAAATTTGAAATTTAATGCCAACTCGTGACAAGACTTAAGCCTAAAGGTAAAAAATAAATTATTAAAGAGTTTTAATGTTCTTGGTAATTGCAGACAATGAAAAACTGCATTAAACTGGGAATTTTCGAAATAGCACTGTGCAATTTACTTAAACAGAAAAATGCAAATATACCAAGGAAGCCCAAAAAGAACAGAAAGTCGAGAGACGTTGAAATTGCTTTTCGAGAATGGTTTCAGGCTATATAGCTAAAGTATAATGTAGTAAAATATTTTCTATTTCTAGAGTTATTTTCATTAATTCTCTAAGCAATAGAAGAGAAGTTTATATCAACTGACATGCATCTTACACGTTGGAGAAAGAAAAATCCAACATTATTCATCAGATATTGTACTGAAAAAAGGAAAAAGTGGATCGTCAATTTATAATACACACGAAACTGAACTGCTTCAGAGAACACTGCACGAACACACACTAGTATTTAAAAGTGAAACAGCAGTTGGTTTAAGAAACTGAAGGACTAAGTTACTGTTTTATTAACTTGCAATATGGACCCAATTAAAAAGATAGCGCTGATTATTGGCAAAAGCAGAAAACCTCGATGTTTAAAAGGAGTTAAGAATTTACTTCTGAGTTTCCATAACAACAGGAATTCATGGATGATAAATAGTGTTTTTACTGATTTTCTTCTGAAATGGTACAGTGAACTGAAAAACGAAACGTAGCTTTACCAATTAGATAACTGTCCAACGCAGACATCCCTTTCTGAAAAACATTAATGTCTCGTCCTGCAAATACAACTTTTAACAATCAACCTTTAATTTTAAAGTATTATAAAAGCTTTTAAATGTCACTTCAGAAAAGATGTTCAATAAATTATGAAAAGAACTGAATTTATGAAGATGTAAGAACTTCAAAGGCGATAAGTGAGTCGATATCTCTGGTACAACTATGTATATTATGTATATAATACGTTTTAAAGTCAATGCAGGAGGTTAATCTTTTAAAATATTTAAAAATTGTTTCCGAAAATCTGTCTTTTACACAGAAGAAGCCTTAGAGGAATTGCAAACTATTTCTGATGTTTCAGATACTAGTGAGAGAAGTTATGAGAATTTATTTTTAAAATACTTGTCAATTCACAACAATATTGAGAGAAGGTGCATAAAAATGACTACGAAAGCGGTAAAAGAGCTGCAGAAGCTGACAGCGAAAGTGATAATATGCCATCAAGAATCAAATCTAAAAAGGCACTGCAAATTCTGAGAAAAATTCGTGAAATAAAAGGTGCTGATCAAAAAAGCTTTCAGCAGTTTTAAGAAATTGAGAATGCAGTTGAAAGACAGTTGTAGAACAATATGAAACAAATACAGTTAGAACAGTTTTTTTGTAAGAGACAAAATTTCATCAAGAACGTAATAATAAAAAACATTTTACAAAAATACAAAAAATGAATTTCAAAATTACTTAAATAGTTAATTTTAGTATCTATTTTTAATTATTATTTGAGGATTAATTAATGAATTTATTGTTAATCATCATTTACTCGTAAATTTTAAAACTGATATCACAATTTGCAGTACCTAAAATTCATGTATTAAACTCAGTTGGTTAGTAAACTCAAATATGTTTGGGAACCAAAGCAATTTGAATAAACCGGACGGCTCCTGTATACAATGCTGGGAGATTAGAAAAGTCTATTTCATCCAAACCATTTCACCGTCAAAATTAAATTTGTTGTGAACAATTAATACTTCTTCCCCTTCATATATTGAAAGGGAAGAAAATTGCTTTAATTTAATAGCTATATTTTCCTTTTACATGAGGACATCAAGGCAAGGAATTCAAATATAAAAAAGTAGTTCAAAAAATAAGCGTAGTTGATGTTCATGGAAAAATTAAGAATAAATACTAAAATTAAACATTAGTAGCAGGAAATGAAGTTACGAAAATAAACATAGAGTGCTACGGTTTTGAAGATCAAACAGAAGCTCTTTCTTCAGCCGCGAATGTGAAATTTTTTCACACTCGTAGTTAAAGAAGAAAGTTCTGCTTGATCATCAAAACCGTAGCATTGAAACAAACATTTATAACCGTAGCACGTTTACTTACATTACGCCGGTTTTTGTTGTTAACTTTTAGTTTCTTTAATCTTTAATTTACTTAGAGCGATTTTTTTAGCATTTTAATTTGAAATTATACGGCAAGAAATATCGTCCTATTTCTTTGCACTTAATATTATTTTTGTAGTTTGAGTTACTGCATTTGTGTATTTATTGTTTCTTTATGAAGATTAGGTTTAAAACTCTGCATGACGAGAATTAGCCGCTTGACAATTCACTTTTTTTCCTTTTTACTTCCTTCTACGAAGAAAAAGAAGTATTGCAATCACGAAAAATGTCGGGTACCGTATTTCAACGAAAATATCTATTTTGATCGCTATCGAATGCAATTTAACGATGTTTTTGAGTAAAATTTGTACGTAAGGACAGAATAAAGGACTCTTTTTCTCTCAAATGAATTGTAAAACTGATTTAAAATGGATTCAGAAGAGATTTTTTCGTGGCGTCTGTACGTACGTATGTATGTATGTCGCATCATTCAAAAACGAGTAGACTCAGAACGATGAACTTTTGTATTTTTGACTGCAATAACATGTAATTGCGCACCTCAATTTTTGGTTGCAATTGGAACCAGAAGGAACCGAAGGAAGGGAGCGTAGTCAAATTAAATTGAGAAATTAAAAGAACTATTGCCAAATTAAAGTTATTAGTTTATTTAATTAAAATTATTAGTTTTAATTAGTTTTATTTCGCGTTTTGCTGATGCACGCCCTTTTTCCCCGCTTCGCTTGCTGTTGGAAACATGTGGTTTTTATCGCTCTGCTTTGTCCATTATTTAGATGTAACAGTTATATAAAATTGTGGGATGCATAGTGTACCCATAAAGGGGAAGTGGAACCTATTTATGCTTATCAGGGGTTGCATTACGAAATACAATTATATTGAATCAAAGACCAAGTCAAAAAGATTTTCTTCTTATCATCTTATTTTATGTATATACGCAGCTATCTTCTAATCCTCAAGTTGTCTACAGAATTATTGCATATATATGTAAAATATGAAAGCAAACTACTAACGTTAATTTTGCAGTAAGCCCTTTAGCCTTCATTTTAATTTCTGTCCTTAAAACAGTGACCATTTATAACAGATCAATCTAAATTGCGTCATTTCAAAATTAATAAATCAAAATTAATTACGCAGTGGATATGTCTTTTAGCCAATCAATGAATAAAATTCCAATTGAGAATCGAAACTTTTTGACTGTAACACAGTTCTGCTGAATGAGTAATCACTCTTCCGCATGCTTTCTTCGTACCATCTGTCGTATGTCTGAAGACATAAATTTCAAAGAATGTTATGAAGATTGGGTGCAGATTGCACTCATGATGATTGGTGAATCAGAATATGCGTCTCAGAAACTTTGTGCACTAATAAAATTGTGTGAATCTATGGCTGCGATGTAAAAGTTTCACCCCTCTAACTTTCTCCAATCCATTATAGCTAGACCTACCAACCAAACGTAATACATATATATATTAAACAGATTGGAAACATATCACTTGAAATTTTAATAGCAATTTACGCTGTTAGCTTTAAAACCAAGATGCAAGATGGATATGTCTTTCATTAGCAGAAAGGACTTTTGCGACTGAGCATTACTTTGTATCGCATTCTTGCAGAAAAGTTGTTGAAGCTTTTAAACAGATCTTCGCGAATATTCGTGAACGTGAGAGGATAGTGATTTTCCGATTAATAGCTGATTTCGAACACTCTAAAGCATTTGCCATAAGAAATGAAATGTCTACCCGTCTCATCTGAATCTGGACAAAATGGAGGAAGCTAGTAGTAAAATGTTGCAATCACCAACAAACAGTATAAGAAAGATGTCATCGCAATCATATTTACGCGTTGCGAAGTAATACTCAATCATAAAAATTCATTCTGCATGAGAAAAGCTCATCTCCACCTTGTACCAAACAACCTGTTTGCTAACTGCATAAATTGCAACTCAAATTTCGAATGATAGATTATTTATAACAGCATAGGGATATCATCCATTGAAATAATTTGCCATTAATATTCTTTTCTGAAAGTATCATATGCGTGACTTTTGGATCACACTATATAATAATACAGACAGAAGAGTACAGTTAATAAGAGTAAATACAATTATAATACAGTTAGAGACAGAAAATTTTTCCTAAGAAAAAAACTGAATATTTTACCATGTTGTGCTTGAGTATCCTTTGGACAATAGGCGTGCAGATATCAAGGACAACTGTTGACCTCGGGTTTTCACGACAATGCTGTAATCATACGATAAATATTATATAAAATAATTGATTTTTGTGATTTACAAAAGCATATCAAAGCATCTAAATAATAGTGGATTTATCATGATGAATAAACTGAATGGATAGTAAATACTATGTACAGATGGAAAACAACTACACAAATATATATATTACTATTATTATAAAATTCATGAAAATATGTAATGCATCTTGTTTCAACAAAAACATTCTGCACATGAGATTCAACGATAAAATCTCTTCAATATCAAATGAAAATTACAAAACAGAAGCACAAATCTATATTTTTATTACGTAATCAAGCGAAGCACGACGTACCATTTGTCATCATTAATGTAGGGGTTTTTAACGTCCGACAGTTTCAAAGTAAGCTAATACATTGATAGTACCCACCGATAAATACAACTGGCAGATCAACAAGTTCAGTAAATCAATGTCTTTTATTATGAAAACAGACCTAACTTCTTTAATACAACTTCCTGGAGATGACTTCCCTGACAATCAAAGCGTTTCTGCCCTCTCTCAGGTATACTTGCTATGACCCAACGTGGAATGTCCTGTGAAACAGTGGTTGTTTCCTGGCCAACTGCATCTTCGAGGCTGTTAATATGCGGTAAGGAGTGAATGAAAATTTGAGCTTAGAAGTATCACCGTAAAAATGTCTGCTACATTTCATTATTTTTCTCTTCCAGTTCTCCAGACTTTATTGCAACAGATGTTTTATTGGAATATTTTAAAGATACATTCACATGGTACCTGATATCAGCCTTAAAAATTCAGTTCATCAGAGATTGCGAATGTTTCGCAGGGCATTGTATCATAGCAATTGGCTGAGAGATGGCAGCAATATTTTGAGGATAATAGAAGACATCTCCACAGCGTTGTATTAGGCAAAAGAGACAGATTTGTTATTCCAAGACACAGGCTTAACGAACTGTGTTTAGTTGTTTAGACTGATGTATTCAAGTAGTCTCTTATTCATATTTGAAAATACTATGTTATTCTGCTTTAAAGAAAACATTTAAGTCCTGCATGCTATAGAACTGTGATATTATCACAAAGATTTGGTTACCTTGCCTCAATATGTCAAAACTGTTGCTAATAGAAATGTTATCACTTTACGTGAATATTGCTCTCTCTGTGCCAGAGGTGTATTAATTTATTTTAAAATCGTTATCATCCAAATGATATTCCTGAAGCCTAAATCTGAAGTCTCATTTTCCTTGAACTCTCCAGTAACACTATGGTCTCCTTACAGATTATTGCCCTAAGATCGTCTGTAGTGTATGACTGACTATTGAAAGATTTCTAATTTAAGACACCCCAAGATGAAGGAACATAAATCGCGAGGTTTGGTGAACATGCTCTCCAAAAATGTCTTTGCGTGATGAATGTTACGTAAAGAGTTTCTTTACAACTCGCAATAGATTCTTTCGTAGCACACCAACGTCTAACCAACAAACAGTTAATAGCAGTGCAGCCTTATTAATGTTTGTCATTCACACTTATGCACCGTTTTATATCTGTCCCAGTTCATTCCTACTCAGATTAATAGTAAACTATTTCATGCATACGATGCATAACTCTGATTTATGTCGTTTACACTGACAAGACTGCTTCACTAATGTTTGTTTACACAACTCAAATAGTTTTAATCGTAAATCATTTCTGACTTTCAGTACAATCTGAAACTTTTATGTCTGATATATGAAAAGGAGAAAGGAAGACGTTGAATACCTTAGTATGAACATGTGCTGCGACCTTGAAGCATGTCCATTCCATTCACCATCGGACTTTGTTCGAAGTCGAATGGTGGATGGAAGAACGGTTATTTCAAGGACTAGAACAGAAAGACTTATCTTTTCTTCGAGAAAATCTCAAATCTGCATTATTCAAAATAAGCAATTAAACAAAAAAATGATCACACTAAAAGCGCGATGACAGAATGAAAATTCTATTATAGCAGCAGTATATGTTAGCAGAATTAAATTTCTACAGTTAAAACAAGCCCGTAACATTCTTAAACTGTGTATGCACTCCTTTTTAATTTTTGTGTCCTTTTTGAGTGGTCCCTTGAAAGCTGTATAAACGGATGACAGTCGTGCATTGACGAAGGCAAACAGCAGTACGAACTTCTTCTCTTTGTGAATAAAAAGTACACAACGATTCTTTTTTATTTCTATGTCATTTCCATTTAATGGCATAGAGATTTCTTTGCCGAAGCTGCATGTTAATTATGTTTGTCTCATTAAATTATTTTCTTTGATAGCATTTCATAAGATTATTTTTTAAAAAAGGAAACATTTTTAAAAAATGCAAATTTTCTTGGAAGGTTGTTATAAACTTCTGAAAGCGGAAATGTATTTCGATTTTTTAAATCAGGAAAGTTTCGCTAAATTTAATAACATTTTACTTCATTGTACGAAGTAAAGGAAGTATTGTAACCCCGAAAAATTCCGGATTTAATATTTCAACGAAAATATCCATTTTGACTGCTATCAAATGCATTTTAACGATTTCTTGGCGTGAAATCTGTACGTAGGGCAAGAATAAAGGATTCTTTTTCCCCAAACGAATTATAAAACTGATTTAAAATGGATAGATCAGATTTTTCTAGTGTCGCCTGTGCGTACGTATGTATGTATTTATCTAGCATAACTCAAAAACGAGTAGCCTTAGAAGGTTGAAATTTTGTATATAGGACTGCTGTAGCATGTAGTTCACAATCTCTCATTTTGGTTCAATCGGTCGCACCAAAAGCGCATATGTATATATATATATATAAACTCACTCTATTACTCGGTTCAGTCAGCTCAGGTTTTTTAGTCTTATATGTGTTTAGTCTTATATAATCGAAATGTGCTTTCAGTTTCATTGCTTACAATGTTAACAGTTTGCACGGGAATATGTAGGTCTTAAAATTTATAAACTGCACCTTATGCTCTCAATACTAAAAGAGGAAAAGCAAGGTATATTTTTCGTTAAATTTAATTCTTTCTTCCTTGTTCCCGAAATTTCAATATCTTCAGAATTTTTGGATATTTTATAATTTTCATATTATAATATAGAATCTTCTACATATTATGAAAGTTTTATTCTTTTAAGTTCGAGGCCATGTCTAACAACAATCAGTTCAATTGCAGAAAATAAATATTTATATATTGAATTCTAAAGTCTTTTTATTTTACAAGAACAGTTAAAATCATGAGTTAAATCTTAAAAAAACTAATGAGATTTTTTCCCCCTAATTTCAAATAAATAGGCATCATCTTATATTATCAAAGTTATACTTTCAAAAATTTTATTTTTAAATATTTTTTCATTAAACTCATATATTAAATTTTGTTTTTATTAAACTTTTTACTTTACTTTACTAAAATCCTTTCGTCTTCTTCATATGATTCTCACATAAAAAATTTGAGAGATTTCGTATTTCGAGAGATTCGGATTCTTAGGATTCTAATTCTAGAAGACATAGAATTCGTTGTATCTCTAATATTCAGTATCATTTTTGAAAAGTTATGTAAAATTATGAAGTCAACAAATTTTTAATACTTTAAATAATAATGTCAAAATTAAAAGCAGAATTTTCATTTGCAGCATTTTGTAGTGAATATTTGTTTAAAATTATTTGCACGTTTGTGATCTATTTAAAAACAAGTAAGTAAAATAAAATTCAAATTTGAAAAAATTATAAAATTTATAAATCAATCGGAGATTATAATGTTACAGACAAGATATTTTTGGAGTGCTGAAGAACATTCCAAATCCTCACATCAGCCGTTACTTTCAATGGTGATCACATGAAAAGATCCTGAGTGTGTGCCTAGAAGTTAGTATTTAGGACACAGCATCCCTGTCACACATTTCTGTCGCAGCACCTCTGTCAGGCTTTGCAACATTCCCATATACTGTCCAGGGGCCTTATTCCCATATTATGCCCTGGGTATATCCTGGAATGTGACATTAAACAGCTGAGGACATTGGTTTAAAAAGCTAGGGGAATATTCTAAAGATACTCTGAGATTTGCTAAATAGCAATTTAAGTCTTTGCACCATATCGTACTGCCGAAGGAACTTAGCGAGAATATTTTTAGAAATATAGGGATGTGACATCAAGTAACTGCGGAAATGTGTCTGAGAAATTAAAAGGATGTTCTTGGATATGCTGAGTATGTGCGTCGAAGCCAAACTTCGTATTCATTCCTCAAAGATGTTGGTCGATTCATAGGTGAAACCATGCTAATGTGCAAAAATTCTTTCTTTTGAAATGAAATTTTCTTTGAACTATTTTAGACTCTGTTTGAAGCGCTAAAAATACGTTCCAATGTGTTCTTAATTACATGTCAACGGGTCAGGCTAGCGCTACAATAAATTCACAATGGCGGAGTGAGAGTGGCTATAATAAGAATGTAGCTCAATCTTCTTCCGGCATGTTCATTCTGCCTATCTGCCTTTCAAACAGCTTGAAATCAATACTGATATCCTCACATCCTTCATATCACGTAGTTAGCTTTAGCCAATTATTATAAATATTATTTCTGAAAATGTATGAAATATCGGCGTTTCGTTTCAGCTCACTCTCTAATTTTACCTTTTTTAATTCTGACCTAACTCCTTCTCTACCTTTCTAATTTAATTTTTCCTTTAGTTTTCACTTCCTTCTACGAAGTAAAGGAAGTATTATAATCATGAAAAATTTCGGGTACCATATTTGAACAAAAATATATATTTTGACCGCTATCGAATGCAATTTAACGATGTTTTTGCGTGACATCTGTACGTAATGACAGAATAAAGGACTCTATTTCCCCAAATGAACTATAAAACTGATTTAAAATGGATTGAGAAGAGATTTTTTTCATGGTGTCTGTACATATGTACGTACACCATGAAAAAAAATGTGTACGTATGTACGTACATACGTACATACATACATACATACATACACAAGATATCTCGCATAGCTCAAAACCGAATAGACTCATAATGTTAGAATTTTGTAGATAGGACTACTATAACATGTAGATGTGCACTTCTCTTTTAGGTTGCAACCAAAAGTATATAAATGTATACATATTTATACCCACTCTCTTACTCAGCTTAGTGAGTTCAGCTTTTTTGTTCGTATATGTTGGTAAATTGCGCATTTTTTACTTTAAAATGATTGAATTATGTTGTTCTTATCTTCACGTTAAGGGTTTTATGCCTTTAGTAAATCTGCATGCAATATTTATAGAATTATCAACAATTTAAAAGTTGTTTAAGTGCGGCTAAGCTTAATTATTTTTACATAGCAGCCATATTTGCTTACATTTGAAACTTAGCAGAATAGTGGATTTGTTGCCAATCTAGAGAACCTAAGCTTCGCAACAACAAAGATAACGCCTTCTTTTATTATTGCGAATTAAATCATTCATAATAAATTCTGGAATTTATTTGAGGAAATAACTTTTTCAAGAACTACTTCGTAATTTTTAATATAGATATTTTGACTTTTTTTGTACTTTTGCCGTGTCGCGTAGTGAGATCTGAATTAACTGAATGAAAAATACTGAATCGTCTGCGAAAAACTGATTCTTTTTCTTTTTGGTTGTTGTTTTTGGTTTTGTTTGTTTGTTTAATTTCTTTTATACGTCGGTTTAGATTTATTATAGTATTTGAATAGAACATATGGCAACGATTAGATAATTCTTTAGATGATATACATAATTTTTGTTCATTCTGAGTTATAAAATGAATGAAATGTAACACTATTAAGTGAACCTAGCGCCAGAGTGTCGCTATGGTAAACAAATATAGTGAATTTTAAAAAGTGCATTTATTCTATTGTGGTTTATGTACTACGACGAAGTAGATTTATTTCAATCCATAGTTTAAATGAAATGCGAAATGCGTATAATTTAGTATTGCGTGCAAGGAGGTCATGTGGCGCACACATCAGAGTTTATAGTTTTAATTTTTCATGAGCAATGTTTTGAGAAAACCCGAGGAGGATTTTATCCAAAACGGAATATACAAAATTTTACGAAACAAGAATTGAAAGTTTCCTGTACTGTGGAAACAAAGTTAATGTAAACTTACGTACCCAGCAAAAGAAATCACATATTTCTGATGTCGGAGTAGTTCTTTCTAAAAGTAAGGAAACAGTTGTGATCACTTCTTCGGCTATGTTGCGGGCCATCCACGTCTGACCCTTTAAAAAATAACACACATGCATTTGAACAAAGTATAAAATTTGAGCAATCTTAAACTAGAGACATACGATATCAAATTAAATAACGACAAATAATATTGTTCTGAGTTATGTAATTTAAAATATTTCTCGAGCTGTAAGGTTTTTTTCGGAAAGTGAGTAGAATGCAGAATCTCGATTTACCGACACAGTATTACTTAAATAAAGAAAATCTTTTCTACTTCTTTTTTTTTAATTATGACATAAATTTAGTGATTTGTGACCCATTTATCGAGAAAAAAAGACTTGAAGCATTTTTGCCAATACATGCCAATTTTATCATATATCCCTTAAATTGGCAGTTTTATAAAAGGCAAATCTGGTTATAATTTTCTCTATAGTAATTTTCGAAAGGAAAAAGAGTTGAATAATGTGCCTAAATATCAAGAATGCCTTTA